>WYDF02257748.1:7130-33863 GCA_009867245.2 Adranes taylori
ATCATTTAACCCAGTTTATCTTTTGCAGGTACCGTATGTGGATTTTTCCTATTTCTTTCCTTTTATCGCTTACCTATCTCTCTTATACAATATCTTTATCATAAAGCATGTTCACGCCCACATCAAGCAGCTGAACACACATTTTTATGAAGTCTCCAAACTCTTTGTTCAATTCCATAATTTATTAGGTAAAAGATTACTTTAGTCAACACTTTAAAAACATTAAAGTATATTCACTGTCACTATAATTAAACTTGTAAATAGCTACATACGTTAACGAACCAAAAAACATTTGTTTCAAAATAATTGGCCTGCTGGATAGGTTTCAATGGAAATAGAATATCCCAATATTTGTTTCTACTCTATTTGATGGTTCACAGTTATTGAAAATTTCTATCTATATTTCTAGATGTGTAGCCTTATGTGCAGTAGTAATAATGCGTATGCGCTACTTAGTTACGAGATGGCGATGCGGTACACGTAAAGGTGCCTACATCCCATTGAATCAGTGCAGACCGATGTTGAACTCTGGCATAAGTCCTGTTCAAGCGGCAGGAATGCGCATGTCAGCTGCGGAGGAGACAATATCAGCAGCTACATTAGGCGTAAACATATTAACGAATGCAAGATTTCGGGTTGGTCAACCTGTATCCGATCTAAATTTCGAAGCAACGAATACTAATTCTGGGCGTATGGGAGTTGGTGGACTGGCAACACAGGTAACTAAAGAATATTAATAGAACTAATTGAAATTCAAGATACTATTAAATTGATTTTGCAGAGTATATTTATAACGAATCATAACTACGAAAATATGACAGTAAAATTTTCAACCACAAGATAGGAGAAAAGCTAATAGTAGTATATTTTCAGCATCACAAATACAGAAAACTGCAATCAAAGTTACAACTATTCTCTCAATCAATTATAACAAATAATAATCGAACAAGAAAAAAGATAGACCATCGCATAAAAGAAATTAAACTATTAATAGAGAGTAGCCACAATAACATCCTAAACTCTAAAAGCACAACAGATGCGATCGTCTCAGATATTTCGAATAATGTTAAAGCTTATATCAAATAGAGCCCAATCAAGTATACGGTACAGAATACTCTCTAGACAATGAGTGCGAGACACAAGTTGATGAATCTTCCAACTACTCATCCTTTCAACCGGTAGCTAGTAATGAAGATAATGATCATACAACTTGTGACAACATTACACCATCTAGCTTTAAGCAGACCGTGCATAACAATAACAAAAGCTGATATGAAACATACCAAATGCAGGGGAAAAAATCGCTCAAATTAGAAATGACAACGTAAACAAAAGTGAAGTTAACGCTAAAGTAAGTGACTAAAGATAGCCAACCATCTGGCTTGAATGGATAACCTACAAATTCTTCAAGTAACGCAACCAGCTACGCTGCAAAATTGATCACCACACCCTACTATTGCCGAGACCAACAATCGCGCAGAAGTTACACAGGCATCATCGAGCGTTTGTAAAAACCCTATCCCCGAAAACTTACACATCAAAAACTACGAAAACAATGACGAATGCACTTTGTTAGTAGGAAAAACAGAAATATTAAGAAAAATAACATAATGGGCTTAGCAAGTACAAGTGATGAACTCAAATTAGCAAGCGGAAGATTAATAAAAAGTGCAGGGTTGCATTGACAAAGGTGTAAGACTAGATGTGACAGCCGAACAATTTCAAGAATTTTTAAACAAAAAATTTAACAGAAATGACTTCCAATGTGATAAAATAATCTCCAGGCAAGAAAATCCCAGATTTGCATCGTTTAAAGTACGAGCAGCAAGTAGGAGTAGGAGCAGAAACGGGAATAATGGTAAGTCGTTACAATTTTTTTATCAAGACCAGTGGAAAAAAGTGCGGGAAAAGGAGGCACAAACAGAATAGATATGTAACAAAACCAGTTAACTCCTTTACAAGTAGTAATCAAACCAAATTTACACTGACCGCAAAATTCAATGAATTTATGGGTGTAGTAACGGCCTCCGAACCACATTTAATTATGATATCCGAAACATAGCTGAACACTGACACTCCGGACGGTATAGTACTGATCGGTTAGAGCTGATCGGAAAGACAAAAGAGGCGGTGGTGTTTGTGTGTATTTAATCAATGACCTGAGAGATCATAAACTTAATATATTAAGCATCAGTAATCTAAGTGAAAGCTCGGGCGAGGTATTATACGCCAGGGTGAAATACAGTCTAAACGAACTGAATTTAATGTGTCTATGATCGCCAAATAAGTGCCCAAATTCCAATATAATATTAACAGATAGAATCTTCAATTACTCTGAACATATAAATCTTATATTTGGTGATTTCAACCTTCCACACTAGGCGCAAACCACAACTAGGGGCAAAACACAATTATGCATAACAGCGAGTTGCTGAATACTTCCACAATTCTTATGTGGACAACCATTTGCATCAGCTAGTACTAGAATCAACTACCGTGCACATAATAATCCCTCAGTGCTCGACCTACTATTACAAATGATAAGGAGTTAATAATCAACATTAACATAAATTCGCCTATAGGAAAAAGCGACCACTGCACTATCGAAGTCATCATGCAACTTTCTATAAAGAAAAATCAATTGCAAACTTAAGCGCAACTTTAATAAAACCAGTACACAAAATTATCCAGTGGCTTAACTTTTGCAATGCAACAATTTGTTCCAGGCAAAACTGTAATCAAACATAAACCCTGGTTAAATTCAACCATAGTCAAACTCAAGCAGAAAAAAATGCATTTCTGGGCCCGATACAAAGGTTTAAAAACAGCTGAAGCATATGAGATATACAGAAAACTATGCAAAGAAGTCACGCCACAAATTAAAGCAGAAAAAACCAAGTACGAAGAGTCAATATTGGAAGAGAGGAAGAAGTTTTTCAACTATATCGCAAACACATTCAGTTCTAAAGTAGGATCAATATCTTTGCTCACCGATCACCAAAATGAACCAAACATGCATAGCAAATTAATTGCGGATGAGTTTGCGATTCAATTTCACAGTGCTTACTCTCAGGAAACACAGGGTCCCTTCCCATATTTCCCTCTAGCCTCTAACTATATCGACTCAATTAACATAGATCCCAATAGAGTGCATGAAATATTAAACAATCTGAAGTTAAACTCCAGTCCAGGAGCAGACAACATACCAGCAACAACAATCCTCCCTATCCTCAAGAAGGGAGATAAAACTAAAGCCGTAAATTATAGACCAATTAGTTGACGAATGCACTCTGCAAATGTATCCAAAAAAAAATAATAGCTGATGATGTCACCAAATTCCTATTTGAGAACTGTACATTTGGAGAGGCTCAGCATGGATTCCTCACAGGACGATCAGCCACAAGTAATCTGCTTTCAGTGCTAGATGAGTACACTGTCAAATTTGACAAGGGCGAGTCCCGGGACATCTTTACCTATACTTCGAAAAAGCATTTGATAAAGTACCAACCGAAAGATTACTAAACATATTAGACGCATTGCGAATAAGAGGTAATCTACTAAACCGGATCGGTGATTTTCTCACTGCACGCTCATCAGAGTTGGCGTTGATTGCATTTTTTCCGAAGAACACAATATTCCTAGCGGTGTTCCGCCGGGTTCCGTCCTCGAGCCATTCCTTTTCTTGGGCTACATCAATGGTATGTCCAGACCAACGGTAAATAGAATCAGCCACCTTGCAGATGACACGAAAATTATAGGCTTTCAGGATGATCCAAAGATAACACCCAGGAAATACTTAACCACATCCATGAATGGACGCAAATTTGGTTCCTACCATTCAGCGCAAACGTAATGTTCGCAAACGCAAACATAATGTTCGGCATACGGGTACGTGAAATCTAGAGAAACCTTATTTGCTTTCTGGAGAACTATTGTGCACAGTAACAACCCAAAAAGATCTTGGCATCACAATAACCCGAAACTTGAAGTGGGACGAACATATAAACTATATAGTTAAGATTCCCTAATATACATAACGAAAAAAGCCTTTCCAAATATAACATTCAAAGCTTTTTTGATTATATACAAAGCATACATTCGCCCCACACTGGGTCACTCGGTTTGGAACGCGTACTTCAACAAAAATATTGAGGCCCTGGAACGAGTGCAGAGAAAAGCGACTAAACTACTAGGTGCGATTAGAAGTCTGTTTTATGAAGATAGGTTAGCATCACTGAATCTGCCTTCTCTATTGGAATGTAGAACAAGAGGAGACATGATTGAAACCTATGAGATATTAAATGGATACTACAGCTGCAATGTAGAGTGTATCTTCAAGAAGAATGTAAACATACACTTACGTGGGCACAGCATCAAATTAACAACCGAACTATCTCGGGGTAACCCAAGGAAGCATTTTATTTACAATAGAATAGTAACTCGGTGAAACGCTTTGCCTCAATCCATTGTCAATACTACATCCAAAAACAAGTTTAATAACGGACTTAACAACCTAACGTGAAGTGCGCTATTAAATAAGTACCGCAGCTCGTATGAACCTAGTTGTCTACGCTGCATTAAAATACTAATACAATAATAGTGTAATGAACTCATAAAGATTTTACTAGAAAGCAACTTCGCTGTTAACTCTAACTCTTTGTTATAGATATTCCATTAAAACACCGTTTTATTATAAAATGGTGAATGTGTAAATACAGAATTTGAATTTATTTTACATTTTAGACTTTTGGTTTTGTTGAAACCTTTACTCCAGATGTTCCATCTAATAGTCAAATTACTAATTCGAATTCAGCACATGATCTGCCAAAGACGCCGCCTTCTTCAAATATACATAGTCCATGGTCCGGAACAACTCCGCCATGTAAAGAACGAGACTACATTAGAAGTCGACGTGACAATAAGTGAGTATATATAAAAATGTGTAGTTTTGTTATAATATGATGCAATTAAAAATTTGCCAAACCTAAAAACCGATCTGTCAATTGTCAGATCTAAGGCAGCGATTATAATTTAATGATGGGTATTGTTAAAGATGATACATTATTAATTTCAAACATTTTTCACTGAACCTAAGTAAGAAATGCAGCTAACTTAGTCTTAACGGTTAATTTCGGCCTTTAAAATCCAGTTTACTTGATCCTTTATCAATCAGTTTTTTAAGCGAAACAGATTTTTGTGATTCTGTTAGTAGTGAATTTTATTTATTTTGTAGTGTTCCTACCGCAACCATATCTAGTGATAGTATGTCACCATTAAGAGCACCAGAAATTCTATCGCATTATATTGATAGGTTTGACACATTACAGCAGAGGCTTGGATTGATGTAAAATTTGCTTTTAAATTCGTAGTTTATTTATTATTTTAAATATATTTGTATATTTTGATCTTTTTGTCATCATTATACAATTCGAAACATATACGATTATATAAGTAGATATTCTGAATTTTTCTTGTTTATTTGTGCAATCCGTCATAACCCTAACGAATGACTGTATAAACATATACATACTTCTAAATAATATAAATGTGCGTTTTTACTATTAATAAAATGAAACGCAGGGAAATGAGGGTTTTTGAGAGATATTATTCAGTAAAGTTTAAACAATGGAATTAGTTACATTAAGAAAATCATCAAGATGTATAATTTACAATTAATAAAAAAAACTAAAATAATGGCTTCGAGATGACTATGCAATCTTCCACTTGTAATCCTTGTACACAGTCCAACATCTCTTGATTCATCGAGGAAATTCCGCCGGAAATTCATAACTTTTTGAGTGAAAGTTATGTTTTTTTAACATTTCGATTCAAATGAAACATTGTCATTTTGATTTCACAGGGCAAAATTCTCATGCTCTCGATAACTGTTGTATCAATTGTATGACTCGACGAATTTTGTATGACTTAATCGTAAATACCTCCGCAAAAAAAACCACCATACTGAATCAACATTTAGCCTAACCCACTCATTTTTGTGTCGCTTATCAGAGCTTTTCTCACTTTTTCTCGAGCTCGTGCATTACGCATTACCCAGTTTTTTCTTCATTATGTTCCTAGTTATTTGAGATCGTTTGGGATTTCCTCAACTTGACCAACAATTAATTTGTGTCTAAAAACCTCTGTGTCGCTGTGATAAGTTTTGTGTCATTTATTAACTCATTAGTTTGACAAAAGCTCGTATATATGTAAAAAAAAAAACCCCATTGCTACTGCAATGGCGTACAATTATAAACGACTATACTATAGACGACTATGCACAGAGTGTTAACCATTAAAAAATCAGATGTTCGAGTGTCACCCATATTTTATATCTACTTGAAAATACGGAACAAAAATATATACTTTGATGACAGGAAGGCCAGAATATTTGAACCATTTTATTAGAAACAAATACAATATACACTTTTTTACTATTTTTTTATCCGATGCTGATGGAGAAATACATTTATTCTGAATTTATAAATTTATCTCACAATTATCTTCTGGTCTTCACATCTCACAAAAAGGCATAGGTTAGATTATCAGTAAATTGTATTCACATAATATGAAAAACACATCAAATAATCAAAGTAAATTGATAAAAAAAATTTCAAAGTAGTGTTTGAAACAAACAACTAAAAGACCGGTATTAGTAGATCCATTCTAGACATTTGTTTTCCAATTATGTACATTTTAATCTGGTCGATATTTTAAGTCATACTTGTAAATTTTAACATTCATAAGAGAGAGATATGGTTACTTTAGGTTAGGATTGCTAAATCTCATTGGCAGGTTTAATAATAAATCTTAGTTTCTTTAATCAGAATAAGCTCATTTGCTTTACAAGTCGTAAGGTAAGGTATCAAATTTTATAAAAATTTAAATGTGAATCAATTCAAATAGATGCATTATCTCCATAGTGTTGTATTTTTTTTGGTACTACTTTTGAAGTTATATTAATTCCATATTGATTCTAATTTTCATATTAAATTATTCCTATTGCAAATATTTATAATTGTTATGTTCTATTTATGTTAATTGAGTGACTGCTTTGTAAAAACTGCTTTGTAAAAATCAATGTCACAGGAAGACAAAAAAATACTTACTTAAGACTAAAAAATAGACAAAAAACGAATTGTTTCACGTGATTTGAACTGATCAGACAATATAACTATATTCTTCTACTTCTTTTTTAATTTTAGGTTTCACATGAGCTTTGTTAGAAAATGCTGAAAACAAAAAGTTGTATTTCAATTTTAAAGTGATAAATTGCAAAGCCGAAGAATGCACATAATTCTTTGATTTAATAACATTTAAATAAAATATTTATAAATATTAAAATAAAATTTTGTAATTATTATACACGAGGATCTTACAGCGGGTCTACCCCGCTTCCTTCTGTAAGGCGGCTGGTACTTCAATTTTTTTTGGGCCATCTTTCTTCCGGCATCCTTCTAAAGTGGCTGTACCATTATTGTACAGATTATTGTACTTGTACTTGACTTCTGATGGTATCGTTTATAACATGGTCAATTTTCGATACACCACAAAAATTTTGGAGGTGGCCCATTTCTACGGTTAGTTTGCATTTCGTTCACTAATTTGCCAAGTTTCTGCTCCATATACCGTTTTGGGTTCGACTATTGACTTATACAATAGCAATTTGTTTCGTTTGGACAATTGTTTCGACCATAATAGAGTTTACAAGTTGTATTGCAGTTCGTCCGGTACGACTTTCTTTGAGATATCTTCCTGAAGGTATTAATAAAAATTTATTCTAAAGATAAACCTATAACATAAATTGAATTGGTAACACTACTGCTATCACTAACATCATTGTCATCCTCTGTAGTTTCAGGTAGATTTGTAGGTAGATGAAGTAAGTTTTCGAATTATTTTTAAGGTTCTGAAGATATTGCATCAAGCCTATTGCTGAATGTATTAATTCGAAATATAATTACTTTAGTACTAATTCACTATCATTATACGCTTTCGAATTAGAGGTATTTATCAAACACGAATTAGAGATATTGCTGTACGATTGTTTTAGCAAAACTATCAAACGTAAAACAACCTATATCTTTCATGTTATATTTAGGTATTCTTGTTGTTCTAATGTTGACAAGAGGGTAACGTACTTTTAAACAGGAGCAATTAAAGTACTGATATTATGAACAATATATTGTTCAACGTTCACTACTTCAATGGTTGAAGGTTTTTCTTTGGGTTGTTTTCTAACTTATCTCACCTATGAGTAATTTCCATTTTATGTATTTGGAAACGATACATCGTGATCGCAATGTCCCCTTCTAGGAATAAATGGGTAATATTGCCAAATATATTATGACATTGTACTAGCATCTAAAAAAATCAGAATTATTCTTTTGGCCAGAGCTTCATTCGTACGAAGACAACGAAATAGCAACAACTTTGCCGTTATTTTCGTTGTGTATCCCAAATACTTTTTCCAATAAGTGACTAATCACACCTTATAATTTGATCATCGCCTTTCCAAATTCTCTTCATATCACATTAATACGCGCTGCTCAAATGCGTTTCACATTTTTATTTTTGGGATCTTGGCATTCGTAATAATCTATTAGTTTTTATACAACTGTAATATTCCAATCGGTTTACGGTTAGTAAACTCGCAATGTTTGAAAAATATGGCATATATATGGTTTTTGCAAAGCACGCCTTAATAGTTTATTATCATAATAATGAATTTATATTAACTTTTATTATAAATAATATATAGTAAATTAATGTAATTTAGAGTGTCACTCCCTAAATTATATTAATTTTGACTCACTCAATTTAAAAAAATATATATTTTTTAACAGAACGAATAAAACCAATTAATCGAATGTAATTGCCTTAATAACGCAAAAGAAAAGCATAATGACTTCAAAATCAACTAAATATAAAACTTTTGTGCCTTTTATGTTTAATATGAAAAATGCCGAATATAGTTTTGGAATATTGTTACAGAAATATTTTTACAATAAGGTTTCTGCACTTCTCTTTGATGACGAAGTGCTCAGCTAATATGAAATTAATAATTTTCATATATTCAGTATTGAGTACTAAGATTTAGTGCCTTATATTAAGTATGTTTCATTAAAAAATACTGTGAAGAATTTTTGAAAGAGTATTATAATAAGATATATTTAACGAGTTTTATTAAAATTGTTAATTTATAATTTATTTATTGTATATCAAATGTACTTAATTGTAATTTGTTTTGCTGTTTCGGTTGCCTTATTTGTGATAAAATGTAATAAGACTATATTGTACAATTAAGTTTCATTATTTTGTATATAAAACAAGTTGTGTATTTAACATTATGCAGTATTATTTTATTTACCTGCCTTTTGTTACTCTATAAAGTAATATATAGAATATTATTTAGATGTTCCCTACTTGAACGACACACAAACAAACTATCGGAATATAATGTAGAACATAATTGCAGGGATGGTAAAGGAGGAGGAACATCTATATAAATAACTGAGACAATAAATTGAATGACGGATGGATGAATACAATAACGTAGCAAATGAAAGTTTAAAATAATAGCACTAATCAATCAATAAAACTACAATTGACTATATAAACCTATTAGAAATGTATAAGATTAATTCCGACAGTGTAACGAGAATTGACAATAATGGCACATGCACAATAAGAAGCCACTGTTCTCTTAAAATTAATGTTTTAAAATATAAAACAGGTAGAAGTGTTGGGTTCACAGACTGTAGATTATTGAACTTAACAAAAAATGTAAAAAACGAACGATTACAACAAGGAAAATAAATTAAGCTAATATACAGAATGACGTGTTATAATTTAATCAAACAAAAACTAGAAAACTTTTCAGTATACGAGTTCCAAGAACTGACAGAAATAACACAAGAAGCTAAAAGGAAAAGTGAATATAGCATCAAATTTAAACGTAATAACAATTGGATGACGGACGAAAAAGCACCGGCCATAAAACATAGAGACAAATTATATTAAAGAATGAAACAGAATCAAGACGATGAAGAAGCAAAAATTAAATTAAAAAAAAACAAAGATGATCCTAAGTAGAATAGAAAAATCTAAATATTATCGTGGTAAATAAGAACATACGAATAATCCACGGAAATCTTGGAGAACAATAAATGAAATATTAAATAAACACAAAACTAAAACTCAGAAAACAATAACAGACAATGGAAATAACTTAACGCAGAAAGAAATAAGGGAATATTTTAAGACTTCTACTTCAATATTGGACAAAAATACCCTCTAAAACAAGCAACATATTCAGTAATGGCGTCGACCGTGTGTGGTGCTTGCCAAAGAAACACAACTTAATATGATGCATAAATTGTAAAAAGAAACTTAGTATAAAATGTGCTAACATAAGCACCTAATAGACATGAAAGAAACGGACAGTATAAACAAGTGGCACTGTTTTAAAGGCAAAAACGAAAGTGAGGTTTTGTTATCCCAAAATAGCAACGATTTATTAAATAATAGTGATGATTTTAGTGGTTTTACAGAGGAATCCATATCAAATACTGAAAAGAACATCAATTATGGTGTAAACACACTAAGTAATATAATAACTCTAACACAAGGTAAATTAACAGAATTATATAACATTATGAAAAATCAACAAAAAATGTTCATCTCACTTATACATGAAGTGAAGCTTTTACAAGAACAAGGCATCCTGAAGACAAAGTAAGTCAAATTCTACAAACCCAGGAAAAACACAGACTATACAACAGTAAGTAATGATATGATGAAATGCTTAGAAATATGCATTAAAAATTATGCTGAAATCTCAAACAAGAGACAAATATCTAAACAAAATATAAACAATACTATCAAAAGTAGCATAAGAGAACCATATCTAGACAAAAACAGAACCTGAACAATTTGTATCACAGATTCAGAAACAAACTTGACTGAGCCATTAATTAAAACAGCAGAAATACCATCTACGAGTAAATTAACTCAAGAGAATCCTGGAGTAAATTACTCAATGGCCGTCGAAATAGGGAAAAGGAGGCAGAATCACACTAACCGGAATGACAAGTAGTAATAAATAAGGTAAACAAAGATGATGATGGAAATTTTTTAAACAGTATATAAAAGAAGCAATGTGTAGTTGGAAATAATTCATCAATACAAATACGACACAGAGAAAGAACGCAAAACATCCAAACTGTAGTTGTAAACAATGGAAAACAAGATAATGCAGGGGAACCAACCAAAGACGAATTTCGGATTGTATCATAGAGGTACTTTCATAAAAATCGAATGGGTACATATCCGAGGACTAAAGTTAGACATAACAGGAGAACAATTGCAGGCGTTTCTAAATAAGTAATACAATCGGAAGGGCTTCCTTTGTGAAAAGATCGAAACAAAATATAATAAACCTACATTTGCTTTATTTAAAGTTGGGGCCGCATATACAAAGTTAGAAAAACTGGAAGATCCCGACAATTGGGAGGAGGGTATTTCGGTAAGCCGTTACAATTTGTTTTATAAAGCGACAGCGAAATTGGACCCGCCTGAAAGAAACTACGAATGGTAATCAAGGCTTAAATTAACCAAAACCGAAGACGCATTAAAAATATTAACGTTAAATATACAATCTATAAAAAACAAGATAGAAGCTCTTACATCACTAGTAGAAGAGGAAAACATTCAAGCAATAAACATTAAACGCCTTTTGGAAATAGCTAAAGCTGCTAAATTAATATTGTGTCGCTTCCATATTTGTTTCTAATTCCTTCCAAATCTTTACAGCATCAGATATAGTGGTATTTGTTTGTGGTATATTGATATTGGCTTTAATCTTTGGAGAAAATCTTCTGCTAAGCGTTTCAAATGCACATTTGAGACTTTTGTGCAAAATGTTGGATCAATTTGATTTCTATTCTCTTCACATTTTTTTTTTGATTTGCGATTCGTCTATGTAAACTTCTAAGAAATCAGCAAGGCGATTCCAGCGAACTCGTACGACAGTATTAAACCTTTTCCTCCAACTTTCTATTTCGAAGAAGCAAAATGATTGTTTCGGAAGTATTTTACAATTTGAATTATGTGCTCTCGCACATCTTTAATCTCTAAATCTTTTGAACGTAAATGTAATATATGTGCAGAGCACCCATATGATATTATATTCAAAGTTGAATTTTTATGTATAACATTGTCCCTCATTTTTGTCATATTAGCTGCATTGTCAGTAACAATGCTAGTTACTTGATAATTATTTTATTTTTTACATTTATCAATAATATTTAAAACAAGATCAGTAAGATACTCAGTGGTGTGAAATTTCCAAGTAGTATCTATGGATTCATACAAATATAAAACACTGTGTTCAGTTGTTAATGTAGCAGAAATTATAGGTTCATTGTGTACATTTGACCATCCATAAATAGACAAACTGAATAGCCATCTAGATCAGAAAAACGTTTTACTCTCTTCGTTGTGAATTTCTTCAGGCAAATTTGAACTTATAGTTTTAGTTAGGTGGATTGTAACGTGGTCTTAAGAATTCTAATAGTTTTCTTATTTAAGCATGTTCTACAAATTTGAAGGTTGTATTTATAGCAAACAATACTCTTGCTTATCTATTTCTTTTCTCTTTGATTTGGACGTACGTGTTACAAATGAAATATTGCCAACATTTTTTCTAGGATTTACATTTGAGCTTAATTCAGTATACTTACTTGAATCCAACGTTGATCAAATAGGATGAAGAAATGAGTTATCTTTTGAACAAACAGCGGTTGAAATCGGTTGTACACTTTTCACTAGAATAAGAAGGAAACATTGTAAAATTTCATTACTTTAATCCACTTTAATGTAATGTAATGAGGTCAAATTCATACTATTTTTACGTTCTACATGGTTTGATTATGCCATTCAGGTTCAAAGTAATTATTAACTCTAGTATGATTATCTTTTACGTTACTTTAATATAAAAAATTTCTAAAAATTCGGGAGTAAGAACAATTTTCATGTACATAACTACCAAATAATAATGTCAAATCAAATATCAATATGTACAACATTTTTTATAAATTAAAAAAACACATACCTCTTTCTGCAGAAGAAATATTTGTTTCCTTTTTTGTTTTTGAACGTTTTTCATAATGTTCTTTCAATCTCTGCATTAGTCCTTGAATTTCTTTTTTGCAATGTTAGCAAACTGCCAGATTTTCCTCTACCTTCATTAGAAATCTTATCGTAATAGTTCCAAATTAAATCTCTTTTTCTTCCAGCCATTTTAATGTCTCATTAATTTCACTTATTTTCAATATAACCTCAAAATTATATAAACAAAATGTAGACTTATTTTGCTTAACGCCCGATTCGTACTCTATGCAGAATGTATTTGAAATGAACACTTGAAAATAAACATATGCCTTATATAGTCCATATCGTTTGCTTGGAGTAAACTTGTTCGAACAAGAAAAGTTTTTGCAGGAAACTTCTTGAATTTCCTAAATACAACACATGATACAGAGCCAAATATGTTACAGATACGGATATGCCACATAATGATTCCATCGGTGCATATTTTAAGTTTTTATTATAGAATTTTTGAATAAAAACAAAAAAAAACAATTTAAATATAAAAAATCATGATTTAAATAGAAAAAATTTTTTTCATTTTTTTCCAACCCTGCACATGATACAGTTTTACTTCTTGCGGTCAACAAATTACAGGATATACGAAACAAGTTACAACAAAATTTTGACACCTTCAGTACATGGACAGAAAATAATAATTTAAAAATAAACAAGAATTAAACGAAATACATGATACATGCGAATAAAAATAAGAAGAAGCTGATAAACCTCCCAATAGATAGAACAAATTTACAAGAGGTAAAGATACAAATACTTGAGAATTTGAATAGACAACAAGCTTAATTGGAAGAAACAAAACGAACACGTTAAATTGAAAATCATTCCACTGAGGAGAGTATGCGCAGATGTAGAAATATATTAACAAGAGACACTAGAAAAATTATTTATCATGCACAGATAAAAAGTCATCTGATATATGAAATTAGTACATGGGAGAATACAGGAGAAACAGCGCTACACACAATATAAAGAACTCAAAACATACTAATAAAATCACTGTACAACATGGAAACAAGATATAACAAATGAAATATATAAAACTACAGGTTTGGCAAAAATAAGGGCATTGCGTAACATCGAATTATCACTACTAATATACAGACTGACCGAGAAATAAACAAAAAAGTGGAATAGAAATGAAGCAAAATAAGGAGAAACATTCATACAACACTAGAATGGCAGTAGTTTATGTTAAATCTAAAATAAAAACAAATATAGGAAATAATAGCACAAACACAAACAAATATAATCAAATAGTTGAAGGTATCAAAAGAAGTAACTGCATACATAGATTTAGCAAAATAATAACGAAATTTTAGCTGGGTGATTACAAAGACGCCATTGGAAATGGGACTATCATTACAGCGAGACAGCTGTTTTTGGTTCATAAACTGGATTCTTATAATAGGTTGTTAAGACATATAACTCAACATTTATACTTATTTAATCTATTACGTTCATCAAATGTATTGTAAATCACCACTTGTGAACTAATTTTGTGACTTAGTTTAAAGTAAACTTATTTAAATATCAAATATTCCTGAAGGAGCCCGTCACCCAATCTTTCATCTACTGAAGTAAATAGTGTATGTATATACTGTAGAAAAGTAGTTCACCTTTTCTTTGATCTTAGGAAAATCTTTGATACAGTGAAAATCATTATCTTTTATCATTTGTACGTACAGAAAAATAGGAAACAGTATCATTTATTTATTATGTAACAAAACGTTAGTATCATAGTAAACTAAAATTGACACCCTAAATAAACTACTTAAACAAACCATAGACAAAGTAAAAACAGCGAATTTCTAACATGTCTGCAGTTCAAATTCTCTAGAGAAATTGCATGCACTTGATGTACTCTTAGTTTTGTTTCATTAACAGCGAAAGACGAAGATTCCAGAAGATAATGCGATGTATGTTTACAAAACGATATAACAAAGGAAAACCGAAGAGAAAGTCGCTAAATAAACAAGATGTGCAACGTGTGTTACTCCATACTTTCAAATTTATCAATAACAATAATTAATTATTATTGTTATTTAATACTAGTAATTATTAAAAAAAAGTATTGAAAATATTGTTCTAGATAAATCAAATAGTTGGTTCCCTTCAGAAGAAAAGTACATTTTGCCTTCTGTTAAGTCACCGTTTAAATTATATTTACAAAATTACGTCACCGTTAAAATTATATTCAGTATGAAAAAATGTATCATTTCCGTTCAGTATATATTTTATTCTCCTCAATTAGGGTCGTATTATATCAGAATATTGTTTAGAATTAAATTAACGAGATTAGAGTAATAAGACATTCATTTTAAGACGCTCTTACGAGCTCCTACACACGATCCGACTCATACAAAATGTAACTGATAATTATAACATTTCTATATGACAGACCATGAATTCGCATCCAATACTTATTGTTCCTTTCCGTGCTCCCACACTTAACCTTGCCATCATACTATTTTCCTTCATACTTCTTTCCGATCTAAAGTATTCTGGCACCATCAGTTCAACCATCAAAAATTCATATTTCCTATAGTACCGACTCATTCCTGTCATGTCTTTCCAGACTTCTATATACCGCAACGTTTGTTCCACCTTTTCTCATAATTTATAGGTTCCATTACCCTATCGTACCATACATACATTAACCATCCGTACCTCTCATACATCTTTCTTCTATCCTTAACCCCTTCGTTACCTTCATCCACCCATTTACATACCTCCTTTACGTACACTTTTTTTACAATTTTATCCTTATCGCCCATGATCACTTTTATTTCATACTTTATCATCTTCCTAATTCCATATACCCAACATTTAAAATCATTCAGCTCCTGCAATACTACCACTCTGTGTCGATTTTTCACCCCTAACATCTTTTTCATATATTTCATTCTCAAACCTTTTATTTCCTTTGTTTCGTTCATCGCCCATACCTCTACCCCATACAACATTATGCTTCTCACACATACTTTTTAAAATCATCATCCTCATTACTAATAATTCACCAAAATTATCTTTCTTTACAAATCCCATTCTTTCCGCTGTCCTTTCCACTTTTTGATAACATTCTAACATCTCACTTCCCGATCCATTCCTACTAATCATATACCCTAAATATTTTATTTTCTGTGCACGCTCGATTATCCAGTTATTCAATGCAAACACATCATTTCTGCTAACCTCCCCCTTCCCTTACATACTATTATTTCGATTTTCCAACATTTACCACCAATCCTCTATTATATATCTATTGACCTTTACACGCTATAACATCCGCATAACCTAACGGCCAAATCCTTTCATTCCGCAATAAGCCCTCTCCCCCAGATTACCAATTTTTCAACACACCCTATAAACCAGACACATGATTATTAAACAAATCCTCACTTAACAGACACTTTTGTCTTACACCTCTATCCACACTTAACCGCTCTCACACTCTGCTCTACTCTAGCTCTTATTTTTGTTTCTTCATACAAGCTTCCGATCGTTGTACACACCCTTGCAGATATCCCTACTTCTTTCAGTCTGTCCCACTATTTCTTTCAGCACTTTCTTATTTCCTGATTTATTATATAATTTAATGTTACTATATTTTCCGATGTTCTCCTTCCTTTTACGCACCTCGTCTGTGTATTTATTTCGTATATGATTTCTTTTGCCAAATTTTTATTTATAATTCTTGCATACAGGCAGTGCACATGTCACTCTCCGATAATTACCAACATCCTTTATTTTACTCGTTTTATGCACCGGAACAATCTCCCCTATCTTCTAATCCTCTGGTATCTTCTCCTCGTTCCACACTCCATTCATACCTCTTGTTTCCGCAGTCACATCTTCTCATTCAACCTCTCCCACACATCTTCTGGTACCCCAACCTGACCAGGATCATTATCTGGATTTAATGTAATATTCTACCCATTGCTTCCCTCACATCTTCTTCTCGTACGATAGTTTGATAAAATCTGCTCGCTAGTAGAATAGTCACATCTTTTTTATGTCGATATAAACGCCAGATAAAAACATTAATGTAAATGTGCTTAACTTATTAGGATTGATAAAATCTAATGGAAGAATATTAGTTCGTAATTTACCTGCACTTGTAGAGCATATGATATATTACGACAGTATATCATCTGCTTTCATTTGATTATATCATGAATTACCACAAAATAAAACTTGAATCAATCTCTCAGAAAAAAGAAGTCATTATAAGAAATAAGAATTTTATTTAAACAATTCCAAATGAAGTTGCAATTAACAATTGAAGAGAAAAATATATTTAAAGAATATTTATAACAACTATTAATAATAAATTTATATCGGCCGAATTAAAATAAATCAATATAAGCAATGCATGCATGTCAATGTTACAATTTATAAAAAAAATAATGCCTATATTAAGAAAAATTAGACTATTTAAATATTTTAGTATTTAGGATATTTTAAAAGTAAATGAAATTTTGCTTTATTAATATTTAAATAACATAACAAACTTAATGTAAGACCTCACATAATAAGCCGAAATATTTTGGCAGCGAATAAATAATTCGCATGAAACGTTTTAGTAACTTCAAAGTTACCAGAAAATGAAATAGAATTACCTTTAACGTGAAGTATGTAAAGACAGTGCGTGTCAAAAGATAAACAATTTTTACAGATATAAAGTGTGCACAATAGACAATGGTGCACAAAAGATAATTGCAATTAAACCAGCGCGGTTTAAAAGTTATGATGCGAATAAAAAATTTAAATGAAAACCTGCGGCGAATTATGGGCGATAAAAATAAATGCCGAGTAGAATGGGAAAAATCGCTAAAAGACTCGTGGTGGACAACTTCTCGAGAAAGAAAAACAACATAATACAAATTAACAAATGTTTGCCTAAAGTACAAGTAGAGTTTTAAAAGGAATTACCAAGATAATATAAATGGAAAAATGAATGCAAGGAGCTTTAAAAGAGAAACAATACATAAATTTATTATTATCATTTATAACGTTCATGAACTGGAAAAACGCTTAAAAGTAACTTATCAATTTACAACAGTTACTCTGGCCGCCTCTAAACATAGGAGCGTGAACTGATGTTGAAGAATTGTTCCATAGAGACACCGATCGTAATGAATTCCATCGACTTATCGATCTGATAGTCAATGCTTGAGTCCATGTACAGCACCATAACCAAAATAACAATTTTGTTCCTACTAATATGCTCGCCATTCCGCTGGAGTCAACAGATAAGTAACTATTCGTCAGAAAACTCGCTAGACAGATGTAGATCAAAAGGGACTTTGGGCTAGGTTGTCCAACTTCAATGTTGAATTAGATCAATGATCGAGGTATTTGTGAATATGATCCGAAGTACAATATGCGGCTTTAATATCTCTGAAACCATGCTTGCGAGAGTCCGTACTGCTGTAGGTGTGGAATTTAGATGTTACAGCACTACCACGATGTACAACAGACGTGTTGTTTATGATAGAACCTCCAATTCCCGCGTAAATAAATCATTGAAGGAAAAAAATTAAAAGGTCAGAAGAGAGAAAAAAGAATATAGGGTACAATTTTATTGTATCAAACTATAAGATTTGTCTAGCTTGGGCAAAATTGTAAATCGTTAACGTACTGTGTAACAATTAATTAATCAATATTTTTAGATAGCTTCTCCCATACATAGATCACATACACAATTTTTCCACAAACAATTTTTTCCTTTCTTAAAATGGTTACTAAAAATTTTTTGTATTATACGAAATTGTAAAACTTTACTCGCCGAAATTGACTAAGTAGTCTGTACTACAAAATTAAGAATAAGTCTTTGTCAATTATTGTCGAGATTTGAGAGTGAACTGAATAAAACTATGTAAACAGAAATTAGTAAACAAACAGAAAAATAATGTTAACTCAACATAAAATAAAATGAAATAAAATACCTTATCCTAACTGGCAACTATTGAGCTGTCTTTGGCAACCGTTGAAGTATCTGTTTTATGGATCACTTGTTCTACTGACCTAACATTTAATTTCAAACTATCAAGAATTTCTAATCCTTCCACGTTTGATATCGATTTTAAATCTTTAATCTCCTCACCGTCTTCAATGTCCCGATCACTATCTCCAGACGATTCCGTCGATGATTCAGTATAATCATTGTTTTCGGATTTCTTCGCACCTATTTGTTGTATTAGCTCCCATTGAATGTCGAAATTTAAGCTGCTCTTGAGTTCATCGGGTCGCTGTACCAAATGCGGTTTGAATTTTGTTGTTTCGCGTTTTTCTAACAACGCGATTTTCTCGGTGTAATAACAGCCGACAATTTCTTTGAAGAGATCGTTTGCATTAGGAACGTCAGGCACGTTCTTGTTTGTAAAATACTATAAAATTAGAAATAGAGAACATTTAAAATAAACAAACTATAAATAAGTTGATACATGATAAAGATAAATAGCACTGAAACTCTTAAACGTTATCAGCATGATAATCAAGAACATGTGACAAATTATACTCTTTACGCTGAACCTAGTAAAATACTGTGGAAGTTATTGACAATATAAATTCCACAGTATTTATACTGTGGAATTTCTTTCCAGTCAATAAATTTTTGCATCCATGAAAACTAATCTGGCGTTAGTTTATCTAATAAGATTATTACAAGGCGTAGGATGAAAGACGTTTGGTTTTTTTTCATAAATTAATTAATGGGGATATAGATGAACAAAATATTTTGAAACTATTCAATGGAAAGTCCCTCAAAGAAAATTAAGATCCGTTTGCAATAATCCTTTTGTAATACACTTTTGTAACATTAATTATGGTCAGAATAATCCTATTTGTAGGGCGCTTAACACAATCAACAATATTAATAAGATTTACCTTATAATCTATTTGTTTAGAAGAGAAGTAAGTCTGAGGTTGTGTGTGTTATGGATTCAGGCCGCAAATGGAGAAAGTATGGACTAAATTATAAAGCACAAGGAACTGTTTATATCCTTTTCAAGCATTATTCTATTGCAGCATCTATGTTTATTTTAAGTTGTATTACCTGTGTTATTTTATTTATATTTTCTTCTTTCTTTATCTTGACAGAAATCTAGAATATGTAAGAAAACGCACGATTTTTGTTTTTTATCATTTATTTTTGAACATAGGCAATACACTTTTCAAGACAACTTTCCAACTTCTTCATCCCTTCCGAAAAGTAATTTTGCTTGAGTTCTTCAAAATAGTGGAAAGTTTCGGTCATCACTTCATCGTTTGTTGCAAGACGGAGACCTCCGAGCCATTTTTTAGGTTTGGGAACAGGAAGAAATCGCATGGGGCTAGATCTGACGAATACGGTGGGTTGTCGATCAATTCGTAGCCTAATTGGTTCAATTTTGCCTGCACGACGGCCGCTCTGTGAGCGGGTGCATTGTCATGATGGAAGAGTACTTTTTGCGAGCCAAACTAAGGCGTTTTTTCTTTGAATGTTCCTTCATCTCGGCCTGTAGTAATGTACCCACGTTTCATCAACAGTGGCGTATTGACGAAACAAATCCTTCGGATCACGTTTATCTTTGCCAATAGCTTCACCGAATCCGTCACATGTGTGCGTTTTTGGTCGATAGTGAGTAAACTCGTCGTTTGGTCGTTTTTGGTCGATCCATTGCGCGGATAGCCTTTTCATATCCAAATGTTTGTGTATGATGGCGTCTACACGCTCAGTTCATATGTTTGTAGCCACTGCTACCTCACGGTTTTTGATTCGACGGTTTGCCATAATTATATCATGGATTTTGTTTATGATTTCTGATGTAGTGGCGATATTTGAGGGTGGACATAATCAAAACCACTCGTACCAATTCAGCTTTACAAAATATAACTGTTGCTAGCGATGGTGCAGACTCGCCATAAACACCATCCAGTTCGGCTTTGATTTCTTTATTGTTTTCCCTTTTCTTGTGAAGGAACTTAATCACTAAACGATATTCGACTTTTTCCATGTTTCACAAAAAGTTGTTTGTTTGCGACGGCTGTAATAACCAAACTAATTGTTCTTTTGCTTCAAATTTTGACAGACGCCATGTGTTGGATGGCAGAGGTAAAGGCCAATATGGCGTTCGTTAGCACATAACGCCATCTATCGAAGGCTAGATTTATGTCAAACCATCCTCGTATGTTACACTATTCTATTAACTTCTTTTACATTTTATTTTCTTTATACGTTTTCTTTTTTATATTTTAAGGGCAGACAATCGTTTAGCATACAGAATAATAATTTTCATACTTTATGGACCAGTTTCTTACGCACACGAATTATGACATTATTTCTGATATAAAGTTGATGCAATCTATGACCAAGACGGATACAACACTAGTAAACATCACACATTTAATATAATTCACTTAAATATTCATAGCTTAAAAAAACTTTGACTAATTCATTGTCTTCTTAGATCAATTCAATTATTGCTTTGACGTGATTATTTGATCTGAAACAGTAAATATTGCAAATTGCGAACATTAAGGGATACGATTTTAATCACATAACAAACATGACAATTCGGTAAAGCGCACATAACAAAATATGACGGTTCGGCAATTTATGTCAACAATAAACTAAAACACTATCAAAATAACTGAAATTAATAACTTTTCCTTCTTGAGAGTATTAATTGATATACACAATACAACAATCGCAGTAAACTCGATATATAGACTACCATCAGCTAATGTAAAGTCCTTCATGTCAACACTAGAACATTACTTACAATCGTATTGTGTAGAACATTTTGAGATCTTTGGACGTGACATAAATATAGATATCTGTAATGGAACAAACGCACAAAGTGCGGATTATTTGAATATCCTAGGTCTGGAGGGATTTAAAACTTGCATATGTGGTTTTACCAGAGAAAAAACTCTTGAGAAAGATCTAAATCTTGTATTGATCACTTCTTTATCTAATCAAAGTTAAGGAATGAAAATGTATGTCCCATTATAGTGCACAATAAAAAAATTGACCATTGCCCCATAATATTAAGCTTAATAATTTGCCCCCTCCAAAGTTAGTTCGTATCGATATTAATTATGAAACCTTAAAGGGCAAAATATCATATCATTGGAATGATCTGTATAATATATTAACCATTGACGTACAAGTAAATTATTTCTGTGAGAAAATATCGGAAGCAATATAAAACTCAACATCAACTGCATTAACAAATACATCAAAACAACGGAAACCGTGTATAACAAATGGTATCATAAACTCAATCAAACGAAAGTAAATTATGTATAAAACCCTTCAAAGAAATTCCCTTAAGCTTAATTTCTCTAAACAGAGAATACAAAGCATATAAAATAATCAAAATTATAAAAACCACTAAATCCAATTATTATCAAAAGATAATAAAGAATACGTAAACAACCCTAAAAAATTATGGCAATGCGCTAAGAATTTCGTTAATATTCATAAGTCAACTTAAAAGTGACTTATGGTGTTCCTCCAGGTACAGTACTAGGCCCCATCTTATTTCTTATTTATATTAACACTACATTTGATTACAATAGAAGCAGATATAATGTGTTATGTGTATGCATGAGGTTGAATGGAAGGAAATAAGTGGTATAGAGGGTATAGTGAATGAAATTGTAATGAGGTTAAGAATAAGGGAGGAATGGATGGAGGAAAGAAAACAAAATGGGTCGACTGTAGATAAAGAATGGATTGAGAAAAAGAGGACGGTTAGGGAGATATTACGGAAGGTAAGGAAAGGTGAGATGGCGTGGAATGATTATGACCTTGTTAGAAGAAGATGGAGGGAAGAGGATGTTTTGTTGAAAGAAAGGAATATAAAGAGAGAGAGGAAATGATGATAAGAGGTATAGGATCCGAAAGAGAAATGTGGTCTTATTTGAGACGAAAGCGATGGATGGCGAATAAGAGAGAAAGATATGGGATAGGGATAGCTGAATGGGCAGAAAAGTGTAGAGGGGAATTGACTGAATGAGTAGAGGAGGAAAAAAAGTGGATGGCAAGGGGATTTAGGGGAAGATGAGGAAGTGAAAAGGTATGGGTAGAGGTATGGGAGTGCTTGAATGACGAGGGCGAGGGTGGGTTGACAAGAGCATTTAACAGGATATGGATGGGGAGAGTGAACGCGCCAGAGGAATGGAAGAAAGGTGAAATAGTCCCGGTGTACAAGAGAGGTGAGAAGGAAAGGGTGAGTAGTTATTATGACATTACTATAATGGATGGGTTATACAGAATGTATGCGAGGATTGTGAACGGAAGGTTGGAAGAGGAGGTGAGAGTGAAAGTGATCCTATCATCAACGAAGAATGGATTTGTGAGAGGGAAGGGGACAGCGGACAACTTTGTCACTATTAATTATGTGATCAATCAAAATATTGCATAGAGAAGAAACGTGTATTTGTTGTTCGTGGATATCAAGGCCGCTTTTGATAGGATGAAGGGTAATTATTTGTGGGAGAGGATGGGTGAAGTTGGGATTTCAGTGGGTTTGGTGAATATGATAAGGTGCATGTATGAAGGTACCAAAGTCAGGGCCAGAGTAAATGGGGATATGTCGGATTGGTTTGAGGTGAGTAGAGGTGTAATACAGGTGTGCCCCTTGAATGCTGGGCTATTTAATATATATGTGCCAGATGTGTTAAGAAGGGGGCAAACAGGGGGAATTATGATTGGTAGAAGTAAAGTATGGTCGATTTCGTATGCAGATGATTTGGTGTGCATGGCAAGTAGCAGGGAGGATATGAATAAGATGATAGAAAGAGTGAGACGATATTTGGAAAGAAGGGGGTTAAAGGCGAATGGAGATAGGACGAAAGTGATGGTGTGTAAGGGAGTGGGAACATAATTATGATACTAGAAATAAAAGGAATGCCCGAACTTTGCACATAAACAAGACTATTGAACAGAGATTTTTCTTTTACCATATACCAACACTATCAATCTTCTACCAGATTGGATGAAAATAACATCCATTTCTCAAACAAGACATTTACTACATGTAAAATGAATTAATGACTCAACAGAACTAAAGTCAATCATCTGAACTTAACTAAGCTTCTATTCCAAACCTTTTCCTTCCAGTTCGTCACTTCCACAACCAGTATACTACATAAACATCACTCAATTAACATAATCACATAAATAAATGCTGAATTAATTATGCGCCAACAATCACTATTTAAAAAATATGTCAAAGAAATAACAGGTTTGGTACAAACTTTAAAACAGTTTCTGTGACTATCAAGTAATATATCATTTTTCAGTTTATGTGGATTTTGTATATCTTACTTTTCTATCTTTTTAAGTATTTACTTTTATTATTTACAAACTTTTATGGTACTGTTATATAAATAAATAAAATTTAAATAAAATGAAAAACGGAAAATTGAGTATGTAATGCAATTAGGCGAATAAATCATTTATACGAAAAATAAATGAAATATATGAACTCTTGTGTTGCTTTGTTGTGCTTAACATTTATTTTATAGATGTTACTTTAGAAAGAAGATAGCAAATTGCTCCTGCTATTATGTTGACAGGTTGCCAAATAGCAATTTAGCTATACCCACTATAATCTGTTTAGTTTATACGGGAATATTTTATGTAAACTAATTTTCTAAATCACATTTTGAAATCAGAAATTCCAGATTTTTGTTTTTATAGCGGACGACTACTTGACTATCATCCTTAAAAAATACTACGTGAAACAAACATATCTAGTCAAACTGGAAAATTAAGTACTAATACACCTACTTTTGTGATATTTTGACAATCCCTGTACAGAAAATAAAAAGCGTTTTCATGTGCCGGCTCCACTGCTTGGCTAACATCAATAAAATAACAAGTTTTATCAAACCATAAAATATTGTACTCCGATAAATCCGCATGTATCAAATTTGCATCGGAATAAAGTTTTTTCATGGATTCTGCTACCTACAAAATATAACATCAATATTTTTCTAAATTATAAGAATCTATTTTAAAATATGACAGGTAAAGTCTACAGTCATTACAGATATTTAAATAATAAAACAATTTTAAGTAAATGTTCTGAGTTCGTTGTTATAATTAATTACATCGCTGGTATAATGATAAACTTTCTTATCTCTAACTATATAATTAACGTAATTGTTTCTTATCTCTAATTATACATGTCTCTTCCAGTATCTTCCGGTGTATAAGACGTTCCTGTGTACAAGATGCATCCAAAAATTTTGGTATTGCAAATTTCTGGGAAATCATCTATTACAAAAAATAAAAGTTTAAAATAATGAAACTAACAGATAAATTTTAGTGCATTGACCTCTCGGAAATCAGCAAACTTCTTCTCACTCTCGCAAATGTCACAGCAACTTCTATTTCATATAAGAAATGACCTTCATATTCAACCAGCGTGTTGATAATGTCTCATTTTAAGAAGCATTTAACACTCTTTTATATCACCTACTTGTTCCACTGATCCCTCCTAAATACTTTAAATGAATTATTTAGAGAAACAGCAAGCAGTTCTAGATGTAGGTTCTCTTACTAGTAAGACAGCCAAGTCAGTATTGCACGCTTAAAATTCTTGCTTGATGAAATGAGCACGACTCCAATAAAACACGAGAAAATTTTCTTCTTTAGTTTCCTTCTCTCGACACTTTACCCAAAATCATAGAACATTTTCAACCATCCAAACGTTTCCGTGAACATGCACAACCCACCAGGTATCTTTTGTTTTAGGTAGTCTTCCGCTTAAATATATCATTGGTAGAGGCTTTTTTCCATTAGCACAATGCGTAAGAACTACATCGTAGTGTGCTTTTCATACACACTAGTTTTGAACATAAATCATAATGTCTTTTTCATCATTCTGAGTTCCAGTTCTATTTAGGGGGAACATCAAATGTTGGGGATGTCTCAACAATATTAAATCTTTAATGCATTTCAAAATTATTTCTCTATGCAATGTGAAAATGTTGTTTTATGTCCGTGCACTCTTTGACAGGGTTTTATTTGAATTCGCAGAGCCCATTACGTTACATCAGGGATTTCAAGACGAATTTCTAAGATAAAGGAGTACGTCTAATACACCGGGAATTTCTATATAATGTTTCAACAGTGTGATATTCTTGTAATATAAATACTACTGTCTAAAAATGTAATTACTTTTAGGCAATATTTGGAAAATCTAAAGTATTATTCCATTTATTATAATATAACATATCTTTCTAATAATCTATTAATGTACAGTAACATTTATCATAATTTGTACGCACCTGTTCATAAGCCATAATATAATGAACATCCTTTAAGTACGCATCCTTTAATTTTGGAGCGGGTTTTCGATCTCGGCCCAAAAACGACATCAGCAACACATGTTTCTTACGATAAATTATAGAAGGACATGGAATGCCATATTTACGCATCCGAGATAAATTCATTTCCTCTTTTTCAGCCCATACTTGCATAAATTTGCGACTAGATAAGCGGCCATACCTGTCCTATAAGTGAAAATACTTGCTGTAGAAAATAGTCATTCTGAACGGCTTTTT
>WYDF02257749.1:3066-19679 GCA_009867245.2 Adranes taylori
CCATCTGTGACCTTCATAATGTGCCAATTATAAAGTTAACAAAACAGCGCAAGTGGAAGAAGAACCCGCACGTGGTGC
Organism: Adranes taylori; assembly: GCA_009867245.2. Taxonomy (NCBI): domain Eukaryota; kingdom Metazoa; phylum Arthropoda; class Insecta; order Coleoptera; family Staphylinidae; genus Adranes; species Adranes taylori. The sequence continues at coordinate 3,145 of WYDF02257749.1, forward strand.
TAAAACAACGGTTTGATTTGTTTTACTATTTTGTACTACGTTGTTTATTATGTGCCATTTATGAAGTGACGTACCATCTGTGACCTTCTTAATGTGCCAATAATAAAGTTTACAAAACACTTAGGCTGGTAATTTAAAAACATTTATTCAACTTTATATTGTGCAGACTCGTTGTATATGAATTAGTTAAAATTCTAAACTTTTGATCTAACCTTGTCTATTTTGAAATTTAACGGAATTTTAAGTACAATAATGATACATCGATGTTACATGGAAAATATTCAAATGCATTTGAAGCACGCAAAGAAAAATTATACATTAATATCACAACTATTTTGTTAATTCTTATTATATAATGCTTTAAAAAGTCATATTTTTCTTTTCATTTTAAATCTTGTTGGACTCAAGTCAAATACCGTACAAAATTATTATGAATATCTATTAAGTAGTATTTAATTTTTATCAATAATTTACGAGATATTAAAACGCAATAAATTATTAAGAGTGACACAAATTGTGCTTTAAAAGTGCTTTGAGATATGATCTATAAATTATTACTTAAAACATCATCTGGTTTAATTGTTCTCTTATTAATTGTAATAGTTTCCACAAATGTTATAAACAAAAGTATTAATAATGGTTTCCAACTGTCCGTTATACACGTGAATGATATCCATGCACGGTAAGTATTATGATGTATAATATATTTACATCTAGTCTAAACTCTTTTACACAAAGCAATAGACCAAATTGCTTAATCTAACAAGTGTGTAACAGGTGCATTGTTAATATATATTTGACTTTAATTGGCTAATCAGATGTTTTAGGACTGGGCGAAGTTACATACCAGATTTGAAGAACATTTAGGATTTCTTCCTATTCTGTATAAAAAGTGTTGCAAAGCTGATTTTAGTGTATTGGTTGGTGAAAAATAGTTTAGTAGATTTTAGTTTAAAGCGTCAAGTCTTAAATTAGAATAAAAGCACGAAAACAAAACTAAATTTTTCATTATTAAAATTTCAAATGTGTATTAACGTTAAAGCCGCGTAAATAATATTATAACGAGATCATAATGGAAACTTATAACGTTGTTCAGTTTGAGTGTTTATTTCGGACGCAGACGTAGGGTTTTAACAATTAAAACCCTACGTTTATATCGGTATCGCATTAAAATTTAAATTATACTTCAAAGTTAAATAAAATTATTCGTATGTACCAGATATGTGATCAGTTTGTATCCCTCCTAAAATTATAATTTGGACCCGCCACTGATAACAACATTTATTAAATTACAGCGAGTACCTAAAACGTAAATAATTTTTTCCTACAAATTTTCAGCTCAGTATATTTAATTGTTCATATGGCCAAAATTGATCTCCCTAAGTCTTATATAAATTCCTCAAGTTTAGTTTTTCCCAACTTTCATAGGAACCGAGATATTTAAAGTAGTGCAATTTCTTTTCAAGGTCAAATTTCTTCAAAGTTTGGTGCCCGTTTTTTTTTACTTGCTTAAAAATTAAAGAAACTTTCGATACAAAAAATTTAAAAAAAATACAGTAACAGTTTTCGAAAAATGGGGCGCAAAGTTTCTAAAATAAAAAAAACCTTGTATATATGTAAAATTGTTAGTTTAGTAAAAAGTGTTTCAAGTAATATCGAAAAAGCTTTAGGTAGCCTATACAATATAGTTTATTGGAATGTTCTATTGTGTGTCATGCAATATGTATCGATAAGCACCTATTATCCAGCATGTTTCGCTGCAACATGTTTTTGTAAAAATTATATCTAATTTCGAGCCGATGTTTCGATCCCTGTACATGGGATCATCTTCAGGAGTAAAATCAGCATTTACAACTAGTACGTTTAGAAACATTATGTAAAATAGTTGTAAATGTTTTACCTTCTTCTTCGTCAAACGTCGTGACCTACGGTGAATGTTGACGTTGACTAGAACAATCTTCTAATCTCTGTACTATTCGTTTAACAGCTGATTTACAGGTCTGTCGATCGTTCACTTCGCGCACAAAAATTACTAAAAGTTGTTTCTGTTAGTTTCGAAATACTATCAGTCCACCTAGTTGGGGATCGGCCCTGTTTCCTTTTCCATTCCGGTTTTCCATGAACAACAAGTTTTTTCATGCTGCCATGTCGAGAAATGTGTCCGAAAAATTTCAAAATTCAGCTATATGTCATCGATGACAATCTTTGTACGGGTTTGACGCCATTTAAGATGGAGACATTTGCTCTTCTAGCCGTCCAGGGAACTCGCAGTATCATGCGCCAGACCCACATTTTAAATGCATCTATTCTTCTCCTGTTGTTGGAACCGATTACCCAGAAAGCATATGAAAAAAAAACGGGAAAACTAGGGCGTTTACAAGGCTTACGTTCGTTTTCCTACTGATATTTCGATCTTTCCAAATTTTTTGTTAGTTTTATCATGGCCGAGCGGGCAATTTCTATTCGCCGTCTTATGTCCAATTCGTAAGAGTCGGACTTGTGGAGCATGGAGCCCAAATACAGAAATTTTCCTTCAAAGGTCCCTATTTTTGTAGGTTGTCTTCGATTTTCGTTGCCTCGGTCTTGTTGGCACTTATTTTAAGCCCAAAGTCTCGGCTTACTCTTCCAGTCTTTGAAGAAACTCTAAAACCTCTTCGGTTAGCTATTAGAAGAGTAACATCCGTTAATCGAAAGTTTGAACAGTGCTTTTCACCAATCTTCACTCCTCCGTTCCAGTTCCCTAAAGTGCGTCGCATCACTACTTCGCTATAAATATTGTAGAGTAGAGGTGAAAGTACGCAGCCTTGACAAACGTCTTTCCTAATGCAACATTTTTTGGATAATGTTTTATTGATTTTAACAACGGCCTGCAAATTCTCATACAGGCTTCTGACGAGAGTGATAGGATGACGTGGTACTCTAAATTCTGCTAGAATCGTCCATAGCTAGGGCCAACGAACGATATCAAATGCTTTCCCGTAATCTACAAAGGACAGATACATCAATAACGAGTATTCTCGGGTTTTTTCCTTAAGCTGCCTCGCATTTCAAATTTATTCTCGTCTATACCGTCCTTTCACAAAGCCGGTTTGTCCTGGAATTATTTGATGTAACATGAAGGCTTCTAGTCTCGCTTGAAGAATGTACAACATATTCTTGCTGGAATGTGATATCAGACGATAGTTTTCGCAGACTCTTTCTGTCCATTTCTTATTGACCAGTTTCCTCGCCATAAGCCTGTTTTCCAACACTAGTGACACAATCTATGCAAAATTTTTTGCCCCCTTTCGTCAAGACCTCTGCTGATATTCTGTCTATTCCTACTGGTTTGTCAATTGCGTTTTTCACCTCATCTAACAGTATATCCGATTCCGCCTCACAATTCCCCAGGTCTCCACAAATAGCATTCGGATCAGCATACAGATTGCCACAGTAATCGTAATCTTTCCATGCCGATGCAATTTAGTCTAGTTCTGTATTCAAACAATCATGTTGATCTTTAATTGCCCAATGACGAGTTTTGAACTGCTGAGTGATAGAACTTATCTTCTTGAACAGGTCTTTGTGTTATTGGTATTAGAGAAATTTTGAATTCATACATTCATCAGATATTTATTTTTGTCTCTGCGTGTAGCAGCTTGTATCTCCCTATTTAATGATTGGTACAGTTCCAGATCTATACTGTTGTCAAGAAACCAGGATTTGATGTTCCTTTGTTCTCGAATGAGATCTATTGTTTCCGTTGGTAGAGATCTATGTAATTCAATCTATAAATTTTAGTGTTGAGACTTCTGGTTCCAGCGACGAACTGTTTCGTTCCAGCATTAAATATTGTATTGTTTCCAAATGTTCACTATTCATTATAATATTCAAGCAATTTTCGAAAGAAATTGTAAATTTAAAAAAAATTACCTAAAAGAGGTCTGCAAATTAATTGCTTGTTAACGACGATTTATATAAGTTGCCTCCGTATAAATGAAAAAGATTACATCTATCAACACTCAACTCAACAACGTAGAACAATAATTACTATCCTGGCGCAATCGCTTGAATATTTATATATCTCTTTTTGTTAGAAAACGGTACTGTATTTATTAGAATCAAAATCATCATCGCTTTACATCCAACGCGGTCTACAGGTCGGTGCGGTATTCCAGAATTCTCTTATCGTATGGAAGTTGATTTATGCATGTTTTCTACTAAAACCATAGTGAACATTTGCATATTTTTGGCTGCTTGTCACTCTTGGCTAATGCGTGTATTCTGTATATTCTCTTACTGTTTCCATGAAGGTAGAAAGCTATGCTAGTGCGTTCGAAGTATAAACCTTTTTCTATTTATTATTAACTTAGCTTTCTATGAACAAATTTATAAAAAATCGATGTGTTATAGGTTCAAAATTTGAACAAGTTCTTTCTTATATCAAGTATTTAATTCTAGATTCGACGAAACCTCTCTATTATCAGGAATTTGCAAACCAAATGATACATGTATTGGCGGTATTGCACGGTTATATACGGTCGTCAACAAATTGTTTCAAGAGCGCAAGAATCCGATCCTTTTGAATGGAGGCGATAGTTTTCAGAGTACATTATATTATAATCTGTTCAAATGGAATATAACGCAAGAATTTATGAATGAATTTCCGTTCACAGCTTACGTATGTATAATTTTATTTTGTTTGCATATACAGGCCGTTGAGTTTGTGCGTCAACTTTCAAGATCTGCGTCATTATGGTAGGTATTACATAAAGTTGTATAACAAAATTATTGGCAGACTTAACATTGGCGTTTTAAAATGATATACAAATATATTTCACATCCCCTTACCTCTAATAAACTAGCCTGCGTAATCGAAACACTTCCTTTTGCTTCACCTGCTTTTCCAGTCTCCTATTCAATATTCTTGCAAACTGTCTATACAAACCATCCATTGTTGTCACTCCCATATAATTTTTTGGATCCATCCTATCACCTCGCTTATACACTGATAACAATTTCCCTTGTTTACATTCATTCGGTATTTCATCCTTTTCTTTCCATATCCCATTCCCATTCATATCTCTACCTAATGCTTTCAATCCACACTCATACTTCAACAGACAACCTATGAGCCCTGGCGGATTTCCATTTTGTATATTTTTTATTTCCTCTATAACTCTTTCTCGCCTTCGATTTAATGATATCGGATCATTTTCTATATTTCAATTTAGTGATTCCTAACCTTTTTGTGGCACGAGAGCATTCGAGATGGAAATATACTGGGGCGCACAATCAGATTTAAAAAACTTAAATATTACTTCGTTTCTTGTTATAACATAAATTTTGTAGAAAAAAAAAAATATATATATATATATATATATTTATTATAAAAGGCGACCCTGTGCGAACTTTGGTTAATGCATTTCTTTTGCTAATTTCGCACAGTTGGGAGTCTAAAGGAGGATGGAATGTACCAAGGGAAGTAGAGCTTTTAGATAAGCCAAAAGGAGCGACCAGTGTAAAGACTGTGCAGATGAATTAATTTAACAAGATTGCAATTATGGATAATGTAATTATAAATGATTGTCTATGTGAATGCGTCTTATTTGATAAGTACACATGTACACTGTTTATTAAGTATCCTGTTATAGACAATATTCTGATTTCGTGCGATATTGTAAACATGGTCTGATATTATGTAAATAAGTGTCAGTATCACAAATTATTGTATGAAAAAATCAACTGGTAATCCATTGATTTAAGAGTTAATTCATTTGACTAAGGATAGAAACACCTGACTGAGACCAGACTTTTGATTTTATAGTATTCTTGGTAGAAAATAAGAGTAGACGATGTGGGTTAAGATTGAGTGATTGGAATCAGAAATGTATGGGAGAATTATCTGGAGGATTGAATGAGGATATTAAAGGAAGAAGGTATGATGGAGGGATGAGGGGTTCGAATTTAGATGATAGGGTGGAAATTTGAGGAGGTAAATCGTGAGATTGATAATATGAGGAAAAGAGGGGCAGTTGGACCAGACAAAAAACCGGTTGAGGTGGGAGATGTTTGAGTGAGGAGGGAGAGGGACCATTGGTAAGAGAGTTTAATAGAATATGGATGTGATTGGAGTGTGTGGCAGAAGAATAGAAGAATGGGGAGATTGTATCGGTGTATAAGAGAGGTGAAAGAGAGAGTGCAAATAGTTATAGGGGAATCATAATTACGGATGGTTTGTAGAGATTGTATGCAAGGATTATAAATGGAAAGTTGGAAGAGGAGGTACGAGTAAAGGGATTTTATCTTGCACACAGAATGGATTTGTAAGGGGTAGAGGGACAACGCACAACATAGTTACATTACATTATGTTATTAATAAAGAAATTTCAGAAAGAAAGAAGGTTTACTTGTTGTTCGTTCATCTTAAAGCTGCGTTTGATAAGATAGTAAGGGAGTATGTGTAGGTGACAATGGTGGAGGTAGGGATTTCGAATAGATTAGTAAATATGGCAAAGAGAATGTATGAAGAAACGAAAGTTCCGGCGAGTGTGAGTCGGGATGTGTCTGATTAGTTTGAGGTTATAAGAGGAGTGAGACAGGGATGCCTTATGAAAAGGGCAAACGGGTGGGGTACAGATAGGTAGGTGTAAAGTATGATCGTTGACGTATGAGGATGACACATGGTCGCTGATGTATATGGCGAATAAAAGGAAGAATTGAATGTGGTGATTGCGAGAATAAAAATGTATATGAAAAGAAGAGGATTGGAAGTGAATGTTGAAAAGAAGAATGGAGAGAATGCAGGGTGGATGAGTTGGAAATGTGAGGACAGAGATTTGAGCGTGTAAAGAGAAACAAGTATCTGACATATATGTTCACCCAAAGTGGCACTTTGGGTCAGGGACCCAAGTGGCACTGACCCATAGTAACAACATATTAGGATGATAGTAATGAAAGCGTGTGAGGAGTATAATGATGTATGGGACTGAAGTGTGGGCTGTGTGTGAAATAGAGAGGATAGAAAGAGTGCAAACTGGGTGTATTAAGAAGATGCTTGGTGTGGACAGGGCAACGCCATATGAGATGGAGTGCAGGAAACGGATAAAAACAAATGTTGGGTAACAGGACCGAAGAAGATGGTAAAATTTGGAAGAAAACTATGGGTGGATGAGAATTGGAGATTGGTTAAGGAAATATACGTAATGGGAATGAAAGAAGGGGGAATGTATGGTGTATGCAATAAATGGGTTGAGAGTAGCAGAAATATGTATAAATGAATTGGATGGTGGATGTTCAGATGGGAAGAACGGATCCTGGAGGGAAAAGAAATTTTGAATGAGATAGTTGAAAGAATGATAGATATGGAGAAATTAGTGGTAATAGGTTTAGTAGTAAGTATGAATGGATAAGGGTGGAAAAAAGGATGCCTGAATATTTAATATCAACGTTAAGCATGGGAGAAAAAAGGATGATCGCTAGATTCAATTCAGATGTGGTAGTGAAGAGCAGGGTAACAGATACTGGATGAATGATCAAGAGAGGATGTGTAGAATTTTGGTAGGGGAGAGGAAAATTGGTTGCATTGGATGAGAGAATGTGGAGGGATAGAGTAGAATGAAGGGGAAAGGAAACTTGAGAATTGGAGGATATGTTTGGGGCAAGAGGGAAGTGGAAGAGAATTAATGAAAATAATTTGAATGAGATTGCGAAGAAAAAGAATGGTACATAGGGGGATGAGGAGGTGGGGAAAAGGCTTGGTGGATGGTTAATTTTTACTGTTCAGTTTGACTGAACAAGCAAGCATCGAAGTATGTACAGGTGCATTATCGTCAAAATTCGGAACGTCATATGATTTCCATGATCGCCAAAAACTCATGGTATTAATAATTTTCATTCAAACGAACTTGTTTCGGTCTTGCCTCTTCAGAAAGCTTCCATTGGGACGATTCGGCCTTCATTTCGACGTTATATACATACATCCATGTTTCGTTGATTTCATCAAGCAGCTCCTGAGCAGCGTCAATTCGATATTGCTTTTGATCGAAATTCAACAATTTGGGAACTAATTTTGTTGGCAGTTATGTCCAGAAAGGTTTTTGATATGTAAACTTATAAATGATTTAATGTCTGAATGCTTTTAAAGATTCTTATTAATTAATTTTTTAACTTATCGCTAGTAATTCTTTTTATTCCCTTTAAAATACTGAAACAACAATTTTAAAAGAAATATTTGTAGATCAGCATATAATTGCAATTTTCAAATGTTTTATAATAAAAAATTTCGTATTTGCTATTATCTAATAAAATCATTTAAAAAACAATTTCTTGAAACGTACGCAAAATAATTTATATAAAACTATTAATTTCCATATCATGTACTTAATTTTTAAATAATTATGCAAGTACTTTATCTAAATATACGAGGAAGGTTCAAATAAATATACATATAATACACAACACATTCCTTCTTACTCATTCAGTCAATACTAATTTCCCCCCTCTTCATTCTCGCACCTAAACCTCGCAATCAGTCTTTTCTCATACATGCTTAAACCTGATAACAGATATTCGCACATCCCATCTTCATTAATTAACCATATATATCTCTTATTATACCTGCTTCTTTCTAACGTTTGCACCGTCTCCTGCTTTTCCACGTCCTTCTTCTTTCTACAACCTCACTCACTCTTTCTTTTCCTGTCAACAACCTCTCCCACCACCTATACGTCGAACATCCCACTCTCTCATTTACCTTCATTCTGCACCTAGTCCATAAATTCACCCATTCCTCCTTCCTGTCCTTCATATTCCTCCACGTACACTTCTTTAACTAATCTGCTATTTTCATCAATTAATACTTTCCGCTCAAAATTCACCATTCTTTTCACTCCTTTAATCCATACTTTATCTCCGCCTAACTCCATTAGGTGTGTTTCTATCCAAACCTAAAAGTCTTTTCATACACCCTACCTGCACACTCTCCAACATATCTCTTTCTTCCACCGCCCATACCTCTGCTCCATACATCATAATACTGTTCATGCATAAATTCATTATCTTCTTCCTCATCCTCACCGATTCCCCAAACTTTTTCTCCCACACCATTCTCATTCTTTCTATAACTGCTCTTGCCTTTTTTGTCATCGCGTCAATATGATCATTAAACCTTCCATTTTGCGACAAAATAAATCCCAGATATCTAATTTCCTTCACTCTTTCTATTTTACATCCCCCTATACTAAACTCACCCTTTCTACATTCTCACCCTCCCTTCTTGCGTACCATCAAATTAGTTTTCTCCACATTTACTTCTAAACCCCTCTTATCCATATACCTTCTCATTCTCTCTATCATTTCATCCATCTCTTCTTTTCTACTAGCCATACATACTGTATCATTAGCATATGTAACAGACCACACCTTTTTCTTTCCAACAACAATTCCACCCGATTGTCCTTTCCTCATAAACCTTTCCTCATCTCCTCCAAATCCGCCAAATAAATGTTAAATAGAGTAGCACTAAGAGGACAACCCTGTCTCACTCCTATGTATGTCTCAAACCATGCTGATACCTCCTCATTCACTCTCACTCTAACTTTCGTTCCTTCATACATATCTTTTACTATTCTCGTCACTCCTTTTGATATCCCTACCTCATCCATACTCACCCACAACCTCCCTACTATCATATCAAACGCAGTCTTCAGTTCGACGAACAGCATATATATTTTCTTCCTTTTAGCAATCTCCTGATTCATCACATAATTAATAATGGCTATATTATTCGCTGTTCCTCTCCCCCGGACAAAGCCTCTCTGAGTCTCCGCTAATATTTCCTTCTTACTCATTTCCTCATCTTGATAGTAAATCTGCAAAACCCATGACGCACAGAGTATAATGATATAATAATGCAATATATTACAAAAACAATACGTATAATTTTTTAATTGGTAGATACATCTGTCATTTATACAAAATATTGCAAAAATGTATTTGAAAATGTTTAAAATGTCAACTATTGCGTCAGCAGATATACAGTCACTTGGATCTTTACTAAATGTTTAAAAAATAATTTAATACTGATTCATATTACCTGCATAATCTAAATTTGACTATAATAGCTCTATAACAAAACTATGAATAAAATATTGGTGAAAAAAGATACACGGTTTTTCTGGAAATTAATGTCGATGACTCGAAAAAAAAGTATTAATCATATCGGTACAAATCATTAAAAGGATTCAAAGTACTGTCCTCCTGCGTCGAATCATTGCCACCAGCGAAATTACTAGGCATCGAAGGAGTCACGGTAGTCTTTCTCCGGAATGTCCTTTAAAGCCTTGGTGCAAGCCTCTTTGATGTTGTCGACCTTCCCGAAATGTTGACCTATTGTGGGAGGTTTCAAGTACGGAAACAAAAAGAAGTCTGGGGGAGCCACGTCAGGACTGTAGGCAAGCTGGAAAATCATTGGTACCCCCAGCTGTGGCCAGGTAACTGGCCACAAGTGAGAATGTGTGCGCTAGCGCATTGGAATGGTGAAGTTTCCAATCCTTCGCGATGTCACACCGGACGCGCTGAACTCTGCGTTTGAGTCTCTTGAGAACTTCCACGTAGAATTTTCCAATCACGCATGTACCCTGCAGTACGTACTTGTGGTAAACAAGCCCCCTGATGTCGAACAATGAGCATGATCTTGACTTTTGATTTGCTCATTCTGGCCTTCTTGGGGCCGAGGGGACGCTAACGTGTGCCACTCGGCACTTTGCCTCTTTGTACTTAAACACCCAGGACTCGACTCCTATCACGTTGTCTAAAAAGTGAGTTTTCTTCACACAGGTTCAAAAGTTCCTGACACGTTCCAACTGCAATTTTTGGTCATCCGTTAACACTTTGGCCACCAGTTTCGATTACTTTCCGGATTTCCAAATTGTTCCACATAATTTCGTGAACGATAATTTTTAGAATATGTAATGTCTCTGTCACTAAATGACGGTCCGATTTCAAAATATCTATCACACGAGTCACGTTTTGGTCGGTACTGGTCGTTAATGGTTCATCGCTCAGCTCCTCACGGCCTTCAACAAAGGCTTGTGCCACCGGTAGACTTGTCGATTCAAAACACAATCATTGCCGAAACTCGTATTAATCATTGTAAAACTTTAAGCTGCGATCTTGCCAAGTTTAACACAAAACCTGATCGTTATCCGTTGTTCTACCGAAAGATGCAATTCAGCTTGCGGGTGGTATACAATTGCCCTTTATTCGTCTATTGCTCTTTATTAATATTGCTGAATTCCGAGATTTCTATCTTTTGATTATTCAGCATTCTCCAAACCTTTCTCAGTGCTCTGTATAAGCCATGTTCCATAACCTTCGTATAGCCTTCCCAATAATCCTCTTTAATTTTGCGAATTCTTTGGTTAATCTCATTTCTCACTTTTACATAGTGAGCATCTTAGTGGTATCTTAGTTTACCTTTGGGCATGTATTCAATGAAGGTTGGTTTCTTCGCTTTGGGCTAGTTGTTCGACATATTTAGATTCTTTCTATTCAGATACTTTCTAAACCATGGAATTCGTATATTGTTATTGTCATTATATTTCTTCGTTCTTTTACCCAATACTTCTTCTATGCGTTCGTCATATTTGATTTTATTATCGACCACAAATCTGGTACCAACGGATCCGCTTTATCTTCATTTGTGGCCTGTATGTTGTCCAATCTTAACTGGTATAAAAAATGTTCTTAATGAAATCTTTTAGAAGCATCAATCTCATCGTCGAAGGCCTCAATCTCATCGTTGTAAGTTTTAATGTCCAGGCCTCCATGCCATACAGTAACACCAAATAGATGTAGCACTTAACCATACGATAGCGTGTGACCAGTGTTAATTCCTTGCTACAGAACAACCGTTTCATTTTAGTGAAGACACCTCTGGCTTTTTTATCGATAAGCCAGATAAGCAGCTAAGCATTTTTGATCGATAAGAATGTTTTTGATTAGAGTTGTAATAAAAAAGTACTTCCTTGTTTTTACATTTATTTATTTACTACCGGTTTCGGTTTCTGGCCATCCTCAGGTGAAATTGCAAAAGTATAACATTACACAGCGAACAAGTGACAGCTTTGTAAGGGCTTATGTTACACTTGTTGGCGCAATGATAGCAGTTTTTTAATTCGTGTTTACCGTATTTAATTAAATAAATAATGGTAATATTGGAGTAACTTCGGAGACACGTTCGCGGTGTGAACACGCGGTTGACAAATGCTCTGCATACGACAAAAAATCCATAAGAATAGGGCAATAATTAAAGTGAAGGTATAGAGATGGGCGAAGAAATCACAAGGCTTGAAAAGGAGTTGTTGAAACAGATGGGCATGATAATGAAAGAAATGAAGGAGATACTGAAAACGAAGAATGGAAGAAAATGGCTTTGGAGAAAGAAGAAGAATGGAAAAAAGAAAAGGAGCAGTTAGAGAAAAGAGTATCCGTGTTAGAGGAAGCAGAGCACAAGAGGCAAAGAAGGGAAAGGAAGTGTAATGCGATTGTAAATGGGTTGAAGGAGGGGAGACGTGGGTGGAGGAAGAAATAGGTATGGTGTGGAGAGAGATCAATTGTAATGTGAAAATAAAGGATGCATATAGGTTGATACGGATGGTAGGGAATAGAAAAAGTAGGCCCATACTTGTGAACTTGGAAATGTGGAGCGATAAAAAAGAGATAATGGGGAGGAGAAGTATGTTGAAGGGGACGAGGATTTTCATAGATAATGATTTAACAATGAAGGCGAGGGAAATACAAAAAAAGATTAAGGACACAGTGAGGGCAAAAAGGAAAGGTGATGAAAGAACAAGAGTGACATACAGGAAGGCGTGGATCGGAGAGGAGGTATGGAGTTGGAATGAGAAGGAGGGGAAATTGATAAAGGGGATAGGACGTGCAAAGCAAAATGGGGAAGTAAGAAGAGGAATGGAGGCTAAGAATCAGGGAAATTAGAAGAGCTATTGAGGGGCGGAATTGAGGAGGTTGGATGATAGATACAAGATAGTAACAAACAGAGGGGAAGGAAGGGAGAGAAGAAAAGGGACGAAGAAAGGGTAGATGTGGGAGGGGTGAACAAGGGAGAGACGATAAGGGAAGGGGAGGAGGGCGAATGGAGGGAAACAATACGAAAAAAAATGGTAGGGGGAGAGGAATGGAGGAATTGGAAAGCGAAAATGGGGAAGAAGTAAGACAAATGTGAAATGATAAGTGGAAGGGCCAATAATGGGGAGACAGAGAGAAAAATAGGGAAAAAATGGTATAGTGAATACTGGAATGTGGCAGGGGTAGCAAGTAAATTAGGGGATGCAGAATTTGGGGGACATTTACAGAAATACGACATTATATCCATAGTGGAAACATGGGTGGAGACGAATATATGGAAGTAAATAAGAGAAGGTTTGCCGGGAGGGTATAGTTGGGTTGTTCAGGGGGCAAGGAAGAAGGGAGGATGAGTGGAGGGGTATTAGTAGGGGTGAGGGAAGGAAAAAATATGGAAGTAAGTATGGGAGAGATGTAGGGTGTGAAAGGGATGAAAGTGGAGATAGGAGGGATGAAATGGTGTATCTAAGTTGTATATGTGGTCAAAGAATGGAAGGAATATATGAGGGAATTGGGGGAGAAAATGGAAGGGTGGAGGTACTAGTATGAGATGTTTCTTTTTTATTCCCTAATAATTTTTGTATTGGTTGTATGATTTTATATTTATAAAGCTGGAAAGAATTAATGATAAAAGAATTGTTAATTACAGGCACTTGGAAATCATGAGTTTGATGATGGAATGGAAGGTATAATCCCATATTTAAAACATTTGAAAGCACCTGTACTCATAGCTAATATTAATGATACGTTAGTGCCGGAAATACATGGACTATATCGTAAAAGTATAACAGTAAATATTGATGGAAAGAAAATTGGTATTATTGGATTAACAACAGCAACAACAGAAGTGAGTTCACTGTGAGAATATATATTTTTGAAAATAGGATTTAAATGCAGCAGAACAGATACAAGATGGCGAGCGGTGGGGGATGCGTTGTAAGTGGTATAATAGATGTATCTATCGTTGTTATAAGATGTTAGCATAGGCCTATCACGTTGTGCTGCGACTGGTTGTGCTACGACTTTCATCCCACGCCAGTGTCTCGCTAATTACAATCAATTTCTGTGAAGCATGATGCCAGTAACATTTCTACCGCTCGCCAAGTTATATCTATTCTACTGTACCTCATTTAATTGTTTTGATTTCAATTTTCAGATCATATCAAATCCTGGAAAATTATTGTTCTTGGACGAGTTAACGTCTTTGAATAAAGAAGTCCAGATATTAATTAATGAAAAGCACGTTTTCACTTGCATTGTGGTTTCACATTGCGGATATATTATGGAGAAAGAACTTGCAAAAAAGTCAATACCAGGAGTAAGTCTCATCGTTGGCGGACATTCACATACGCTTCTCTATACAGGTATGGTTAAAAATAATACATTTTATTAAAATTTCTAGATTTTTGGAATTGAAAACAATTCTTGTTCCATAATATGCCTACTATTTGAAGCGTTTGGAAATCTTCTTATTTAAGAATTACTTTACATGTTCGGTTTAATTTATGGCTTAATACCGACTTAACGTAAATTTTGTTATTAATATTTAAACAAATCCGTAGACTGTACCGCCATCCCATCTCTCATGTACAAGTCATATATTTTATTATATTTTGCATAAAACAAAAGTTGATCTATTTAGTTTTAACTGTCATATTATAACTCGGCTATTAAATTTAATTAGTACAACAGTTGTTTAGGGTACCAATCGAATAACACAGAACCATGCTAGAAAAGCGTACTTAGCGTGCCTTTGAGTTTAATATTTTGCCATCTGTAGTAATATTTCAATGCGACAACATTGAAATAGTAAACATTATCTGTATTCAAACTTTTAGTTGCCGTTTTTAAAATACTAATCAGTGTCGAATTTAGGGGAGGCGTTTAACCAAGTCCAGACCGACATTTTATTGAAAATTGAAATTATACTAAATTAAATACAATTTTTCGGGTGTAATAGATATACGAACAGTTTGAATCGCTTCCAATATTATCATTTGCACCAGCCATTGATAACATTTAAACAAAATGTACACAAACCTCAAATTCACTATAGAAACCGAAGAAAACAACAAGATAAATTATTTAATACAATGGATTCGAAATTAATATACAATTATGATTTGCATCTTTGAAAAAATAACCCCGATCGGGACTTGAACCAGAGTCTCTCAATTTCCGGTCGAGTGTTCTATCCATTTAAACTATCTGGGTGATAAATTCAAAGAACAAACAATCACTATATGTGCTAAACGCTCGCAACTGTCGTTTACGATATGTTTCTATTTTAACAAGAATTGAAGAACGCGACATTGCTGTCAGCTCACTAACCGTGCATCTTTCTAACAGGTGGCTCTACTTGTCTTGTTTTGATCTTAAGAATACACTTTAGGTAGCCTATACAAAAAAGATTATTCGAATGTCCTATCTTTTAGAGTTTCTGAGATATATAGAAACGTTTGTTAAACATTAAACATGGCAACGTCGCGGCCTGTAGTAGATAGAGACATGTGACTAATTTAATTACAGGCATAATATAAGGACTATATATGTACAGAATTTCATCCATCTAGCTTATAAACTGAATTTTTAATTAAAAAAAAATGGCGCATTTTCGCCATCTTGGATATAGAAAACAAATGAAAAAATCACTTTTGCGCAAAAATCGTGTGCACCTGCCTACCATATTTCATCCCGATCGAATTTTGTTCAACATTTGTTAGGATGATTCCATTACAATATTCCATTAGTAAAAGTAAAAACTGGCGAACTAAAGATAATTAGATTTTTGTTATTATTTGTTCTTCTGATTGGAACGTGACTTCTCTTCTAACTCTCCAGGGCCTCGGTAGAATTAAATGGTTGATTGATGAATGGCTAGTGAAGATATTGTATTTTGTTTCAGCCAGTTTGGGAGCACAAAGATATGAAATGTGTAGTTGATGGTGCGAAATAAATTGTTGACGATTTTTTGACCAAAATGGAACTGATATGTACGTGCAGTCTAGTCTAATCGCTATCATCGAAGTAATAGGGGAATAATTGTATCTTGTGATCTTCACGTGTCACAGAGTAGAGCCTTCCTTTGCCTGAAGTGGGTGGAAATGACACGCGCCTGGAGCTGTGGGTGGAAGCGGTGAACCGGGGGATGATGCTGACTCTCCTTGTTGCTTCGGTGATGTGTATGGGATAGGCACATCTACCACCATGCGTGGGGTACGTGGACAGATCTACTTGATATGCCTTTCTATAGTTCTATCTCTGACATCCTCGTTGTAGTGGTGCACTTGGCGATTGACCTTTATCTTTTTCTGACGTTGGCCCCCTGGTTTTCTCATTGACGAAGTATATGACAATGAAAGGGTTTATACAATATTTTCGAGTAAGCGAAATTAATACTAAGATAAAAG
>WYDF02257760.1:0-19676 GCA_009867245.2 Adranes taylori
TAGGATTTGGTGATATTAACGGTGGTACCCTCAAGGAGTAAACGACAGTATTGATAATACTGATATTGTCAATAGTACTGATCGTGTAAGGGTCGCTTAAGATTTTTTTCGATTGTCCATGTTTTCAGAACACACAACGGCAAGAAAATTCACATGGAAAGACACAATTTCACTTGTTCGAATGGTAGAAACAAACGTAGTAAGTACAATTGATACAATTATTGACAATAATATTGACCCTGTAGCATATGGTGATATTGACGGTGGTACCCTCAAGGAGTAAACGACAGTATTGATAATACTGATATTGTCAATAGTATTGATCGTGTAAGGGCCGCTTAAGAACTTAAAAAATTCCAATTATAGTCACTTGCTCTATATTGATGTACTTCACATTCAGCCTGTTAAGAATACGGTCCAATGCGAGTGGAATAATAGAAAAATCTCCCGCTGGAGGCCGATATATTGTGAACACAGATATTTCTTACCATGAATATGGACACTGGGGACTTCACAATGATTTTCGATGGAAATAATGTTGTAAAAATTTAGCGCTGACTCATTTAGGTCTATCTTATGAAAGTGATTACACCTCCATATTTCGTGTTGCCCGTACAGTAATTTCCTCCCACTGAGTATCCATCAATAAAAGTAGACTCTCATGAGCTTTTTGTTAGCCAACTTTTCCAGAAACATAAAACTATTGGTTTAATTTGTAATGTTTTTAAAAATGGAATGATATGGAATTGAATCAAAATTTCATGGAATTCATGTATATTCGTATGTGAAGGGAAAATTATGTTATGTCTCTACATTGATTTTATTGTTATTGTTCACTATTGTTGTAGAAAAATAAATGCAAAAACTTTGAGAAATCATAAAAACAAACCGATAATAATACCGCTAGTTTAATTGATGTTTTGAATTCTTATGGGAGAATGCACAAAGCAGGTACTTTTTATTGATCATTTTTTAGTACACATTCCTTCTTTATGAATCAGTAAAATCCACTATTGAAATACCAAAAGTGAATAATATTTTTAACTCAACTATAGTAGTACATATAAAAACGAAGCATTTCTTAATTTAAGAAGGTCTTCATTACTAACCAATATGATAAGCACATCGAGAACTCCTTTCCTTATTTGCTTCATTAGTTTTATTCGAGCTAATGAAGTTGATCGTTTACTAAAAATAATTAATGATAATTTTGAAAGTGGCAAAAAATGGACATATCCTGAGAAGAATACAGATTTCTCTGAAAATGTTAGTGGAACTAGTGAAAGTAAGATATAACATATTTAAAGATTTTATTGATAAATCATTCCAAAATATATTATTATAAGGATAAAATGTATTTACCGTGGGCAACGTATTTTTTATATCAATATTTGAGGGTTTCTCTGATGTAGGCGAGTAAAAGTTGACGAGGATCATGACCTAATAAACGATGTTCGTGTTTGAAAACGAGCTATGCCAGGCGATGCTTATTTGAGATCAGAACTGGGTGTTCCGGCAAAGCGAATTTTTGTAACCTACCCTAAGGTTGTTTGAATCCAAATATGGATCTAGTTCTAACAGTCTGCATTTCTGAGGAATCTATCTGTTGGATAACAATGCATCTGTTTCTGAGGAAACAAAGTTGCTTGAGCCATTCGAAGTAGTGTATGAAATGCATTTTTTCATTCCTTCGTTGAAAGCCCTCCAAGTTCACGAGAAGACTTGGACTTCTTGCAATTTGAGACAAAAACGAAGACAATATCCCTTCACACGATTGAGACGTTGAAGACTAGTAACTCTTTAAACAAACAGAATTCTTTGTGAATAAACTATACGTAGTTTTCTTCAATTTGTGTGATACAGCCCTGTCACCAGAGGTTTTCTTGCAACAATTGGATTGCGAGCATGCCTCTAGATAAGATGTCCATTGGAATACATTCAAATGTTATATAATGCCATTCATTTATCACTGACAGAGACTGGATTGGTGATACAAGATTAGAAGCAAACATTTGCAGAAGATTTGCAGATATATGCCCAAAGAAAACGCTTCTGGATGGCTATTGTAAGAAAACTAGTGACCATGTTAATCAACTGAGCAAACAGTAGTGCGACGCACAATTCTAGTCGTGGAATTATGAGGGTTTTGATTGGTGCCACACGTGTTTTTGAGCACAGAAGATTTGTGTGAATAATTCCTTGCGAATTTATGCTCCGAATGTACACGCATGCGCCATACAAATATTGAGAAGAATTAGAAAATATGTGGAGCTCGATTCCGATTGGATTGACACAGGTAATTTGTCTTACAATTTGAAGATAATTTAAAACATGGAGTTGACTATAGAGTGTACTCCAAGAGGAACGTAGATTTTGTGGAACTGTTTCATTGCAAGACAAACTAAGTTGCCACAGCTGTTGCATAATTAGTTTTGCTAAAATCTTAGCTGGGCTGATGAATCCTAGTGGATCGATAATTCTCGCAATTGTGGAGAGGATAGATCGCTTGGTAGGAATTTCGTGACCCGTTGGTGTAATCAAAAATATTAATGTTTCTAATTGGTATAATCAATAGAGTCCTAAGGTTTTCACCTGAGCAAAGTGCTCATTAAAGTGAATATCTTGTGTGTTTGGCGTGACTCGGGCGGATAAAACCTTTGAAAGAATATGTGGGACATTTGAGACCCATTTGGGAAGACGAAAACCTGCTGAATTGAGTATTGATGTCACCTCATTGCACACCGAAATGGGGCTTTCTGTGTCATCTCTGCCAGTTAACATATCGTCAGTGAAGAAGTCGTATTTGATGATATCGAAGCCTGAAGAAATTGTTTACAATTATCTTCTGCCAGTTGGAGAAGATATCTAATGGCCAAGTATGGTGCTGAAGAAGTACCATAAGTGATTGTATTTAGAGTATACAGTTTAATGGGGCCTAGCTCACAAAATATATTATTATAAGGATAAAATGTATTTAGCTTGGACAACGTATTATTGATATCAAAAATAAAAGATAAAATGTGTGATAAATAAGGCTTCCTCGATAAAATTTGTTTAGCTACATATTTGTTGGTTCATATGTGCTCAGTAAAAAAATGTAATTTAGTCTTCTATCATTTACTCTACAACGAATTGAAGTGATTCCTTTATATTTTTGAATGGATTTTGAATCCTTATACTATGGTTTGTTTTCTTTCTTTTGAAATTACGCAAAAATCGGAACAAGTGACGTCTAATATTCCCTTGGGGAACATACTACGATGCTTTCATAACACTAGACAACAAATTTAGGTTTTTTTTTTTAAAACTATGTACGAATTTCGTTTCTTTTATAGTTCGAATTATAGTAATGTAATAAATACAAATATTTTCTGGCATGTAGGTTTTGGAAAAACAATTATTGAAAAGTAAAAGAAATTGTATTAATTAGCTATGTACATTACATGGAGTTATATGCTATTGTCCTGTTTAAAACGTTTTTCTGTCTACATATCTTTTATACATTAATGGGGTACTTTCTTTAATGTTCTTGAGTACTTTTTGATATCAGTATCCAACAATAATCAGCAAGCATTTCCCTGTTCCACTTGCCTTGATAACGTTTATCAATCAGGGAAATGTCTTAATAAAACCTTTCGCTGTGTTCATCACTGACGTCGTCGAATTTCGGAGAAAAGAAATCCAGGTGCCAGCCCAAAAAATGTATTATCAGGCTCATGTTATATATCAATTTATGATAACCTCCAAATAAATTATTGTGAAGTGCTCTATGATTGTCAGATTTTGTGTTTCCTAGAAAATTTTGGGTCACAATTTTAAAAACATTCCAAGCAACCCGCTCCAAGCCACTTAACGTGTCTTCACTTTATCTTGTTCTAGAAGTTCAATTTGTGGTCCTACCAAAATTCGCTCTAAGTTTTGCACCTGAGATGTTGCGAAATTTTTGTTTCAAATATTGTAATCCACGGCCAACTTTATTCATTGGTTTAACAAAATTTCTCATCAAACCTAATTTTATGTATAATGGTGGTAAAAAATCTTATCAGGTTCCACTAATAACTTATGAAGTATAGTCTTTTATCCAGGAGTATAATGAGCCCTGACTGGCTAGTCTTTAACAATTTAGTGGGAATTTTTTGATCAGCCCTCCCACTCTCAAAGTTTTTTGTTTACCTTAATTGTAAACCAAGTAGAATTGCTACAACTTTATAGAATTGTTAAGAACCAAGTAGAATTGCAACATTTTGTAATTAATTCTGTCGGGAAGAATAATCATATTTTGATATATTTCATTCATGGGAATTGCATAGCCAATGGGGCTGGATTGATAAATGTTTCCTATATGAAGGACAGTTTTCAAACTCAATTTCGACGCATCGATAAGAGACGCCATTCTCCTGGTGAACTATGTTGGTGTTGGCTGGCATCAAATTGTCGACATTATTGCAGTATAAAAGACCCTCGTCGGTTGAAAAATACAGTGATAGTTCTTTCTGACGACTACGATTCACATAAATATATATGTCTGGAGTTAACAGTTTCCATCCTTGGAGTCTAGATCCTAGAATTTCCGTATTAGGTTTTGACATATTCAGATCTCAAATAAGAGCATTTAATTCTAACCGATTTATTACGTGTGGTTTGTCCCTTTGAGGTGAGAAACATTCATCATGGCTGGTCGATAACTCGACACTTGGGTTTTCTGATTCTGTAACAGCATTTTCTTCGAAATACTTACGGGTTTTGGTACTGGCAAAGCTTTCGAATGAGATACTATACAAGTAGCAGGGCGCAGACTAGCGTAACTAATTCTTTTCTCATTTTCGTTGTAAATCCCGAAAGTTATAGAGCAGCAAAAGTAGCAATCAGTCGTCGAATGATTTGTTTGTTCACGCCAAATCATAAGTCTTGCAAATGGCATTGCAATGTTCTGGCCATTTGACCAGCCCCTCAGTGTAACAGCACAACGTGCACAACGAATGTTGGGAGCTTGTCTGGGCGTTTAATGGAATACTGAAAATATAAGTTTTCTATTAAAGGTGTGTAATATTGCACTTATGCTGGCGGGTACTGAATTATCTGATTATTTATATACGTACGGGACATTATGAGAAAGTAAGACGTCAGCTAGACCAGATTTCACATGACCTTGAAGTCAGCACTTCATATACCTATAAGGTAAACATTAAACCTTAAAAGAAATACATTCGGAAAAATCTTGTAGCTCTAACAGGATTTGTGCTTATTTTCCATAAAAATTAATGCAATTTTGGCTTGGTTCTATAGAAATTGCATTATGGATCAATTCCATTTAGATTCATTTTCAAATTGAATAATAATAATGACAATTAAAATAAAACACTCAGTATATTTCTTTGCTTAAAAAACAGTCTCTATAATTGGCTAGCAATTAAGAGGCATGAGTAGCGTAAACTGATAAGACCATAGTATGTAAGGAGAAGGATGGGCCTTATGGTGCTGACTTCAAGGTCACGCAAAGTTTGGCCCAGCTGAAGCCTTACCTGCTGTTATGAAATAAAAAGACGTTCAACTATCACAAACTGAGTTACATTGAATCGAAAAAACACATAACCACAAATCTACCAATTCTAATAGTTTGATTGATTCTGTTTCTTGAAAAAAGTGTTCAATAGTTTAGCATTTCAACTGAACTACTGATTTTTTCAAAAATGAAAAATGACGGGCTTCCTGTAGAATCTAAAGAGAAGTATTTTCGCTGCTTGCAAAAAATCTACATCCAACCAACTTTCATTCCGATCACTCCAATCATTTAAAAGAAATTCTTCGTAATACACACAGAAAGCAATTCGAAAATACTGATATTTTTATATTTTAAATCTCATACTTTGTTTTTCCAAAGAAAAAATGAATAGTAATTTGTTTATATTAACAAATTACCCTTACATTGAGCATAAACACTTGCAGTGGATACAAGAATTTAAGGAAAGCAAAATTTAGAAATCTTGTAACAAAATTTGAGTCCCAGATATTTCAATTACCTATATAAAAGATATATGGAATATACTTATATTACTTTCTCCAAATATTTCAAGATTCCATTTTAAAATTTAGATAATTTTTAGAATTCTATTTTGATTACCCATATTTTGCATGGGTAACCAAAATAGCACTTTATTACCCATAAAGTGTTTTCTAGTAAAAGTGTTTACTATAAAACACTTTTAACCGTTCCCAGGTATCAAATTTAATATTCTTTGTCAAAATAGTGTGCGGACCATTGGCCAGTTGAAACATCTTGGTACAGTTTTTGGTACACATCTTGGTACCGATTAATAATAATTCTTGAAATACTTTACTATTGATAAACTGAAAGAGTACAAAATTGATATTTTGCAGATTTTGGATCATTTGATTTTGTAATTGTTGGTGCTGGATCGGGAGGTGCTACTTTGGCTAGAAGACTTTCCGAACATAATAAATGGAGAATTCTTTTGCTTGAAGCTGGTGGAAATGAAACCGAATTTAGTATAATGCCAGCTTCTACTGTAGCTAGTGAGACATCAGATATTAATTGGGGTTATCTAACAACACCGCAGAAAGGCGTCTGTCTATCTGCTATTAATAATCAATGTTCATTTCCTAGAGGCAAAGTACTTGGTGGTTGCTCATCAATAAATGGAATAATTTATGCACGTGGTGTTTTGCGCGATTTTGAGAACTGGGTCAGATTAGGCAATTCCGGATGGTCCTCCGATAAAGTTTTATGCTACTTTCGAAAATCCGAGAAGGCACATTTTCGTGGTGATAATAACTATACAGGCTATACTGGCCCACAAAACGTTGATTTTAATAAACCAATTCCGCAAATAATTCAAAATCTCTTTAAGGGATATAATGAGCTAGGATACCCCACACTCCGAGATTATAATGGAAAAAGTAGTATTGGAATATCTTTATCTCAAAACATTCTTTTAAAAGGGAAACGAAACAGTGCAAATCAAGCATTTCTAAAACCCGTTCTTCGAAGAAATAATTTAAAAGTACTAACAAGAGCATTAGCTACTAAAGTCATATTTAATGCAGATAGGTCTGTTAAAGAATTACAATTTTTACATAAAATTAAAAGTTATTTTGTTAATCCGAAATTAGAATTAGTGCTAGCTGCTGGCTCAATTAATACACCACAACTGCTTATGTTATCGGGTATAGGTCCACGGAAACATCTTGAATCTCTAAATATTAGAGTAATTGCTGATCTGCCAGTTGGACAAAATCTTGTTGATCATGCAATTGTTTTTATGTTTATGATTCAAAATAACGCGACCGTTATCGAATATACACTCCGACAACAAGTTGAACAATATATACAAGGATACGGCCCATTAACTAGTTCTGTAGCATATGCTGTTCATTTTCTTCAGACAAACAAATCGTTGCCAAAAAATTATCCAGACATAGAAACTTCTTTTGGATTACCAAATTTCAATTTTCCTACTTTAACACTGAAGGCTTTTAATTTCAAAGACAATGTTCAACAATATTTATCTTCTCTTAAACGCAATACTATAATTGCGAATATTGCTCTTCTTCATCCCAAATCAACAGGAACAATAACGCTTAAATCAGCAAAACCTACCGATTTTCCATTACTTGATATAAATTGGTTTAGTCATCCGGATGACATTAAAACTATTTCTAAGGGAATAAGCATGTCACTAGAAGTTATAAATACCCCAGCAATGCGAAGAATAAACGCTTCACTTGAAACAAATACGATTTTGGAATGTCGAGATTTAAACGAAACAGAAAGATTTGCTTGCCATGCTAGACATTTAACGTTTGGTGGACATCCTATAGGAACTTGTCGAATGGGGAGAGATGAGAGGACTTCTGTAGTTAATGAAAATTTGCAAGTGCATGGTATAAAAAAGCTGCGTATTGTCGACGCCAGTGTTATGCCGTCTATTAATTCTGGTCACCTTCATGCGGCTGTAGTGATGGTTGCAGAAAAAGCTGCGGATGATTTGAAAAAATTTTATTTACAACAAGTGCCAACTTGTTAACTGTGTTACCTTTTTGTATCGTTTACTAATTTTTGAATAAAATATATATTTATTTTTACTAGTTTAGATTTCATTTCATTTTATAGTGTTATATGTGATGTGCGAACTACATTTTCCTGTGCATGTTATATTTTCTTTCTCAGGCAGGACCTTGCTTTTTTAGAATTCTCGCCATTTTTCAATCTACTAGTTTATTTCATTGACAACCTTTTGTTTCATTATGCATGAATTTTAACAATTGAATTTTTATCGTTTAAATTCATGATAAAAAATACATAAATTCAAGATGAAATATAGAGTTATGTATATTTACAAAGTTTTAGATTTTAAATAATTTTTTCTGTAGTATTGAAAATATATCAGACAAAAATATTTTAACAGTTTCACTTTTTAAAAATATAGTTTCATCTCGATAACAAATTGAAATGATCGCTTTCTTGATAGTTTTTTGGAGAACCTGCTCCTCATCGCGCTGAATAACATCTTGCTCTTGTTGATTTTGAACTTACTCATATACATCTCCAGTTGTAAGAGATGTTCTGTAGAATATATATTTTTGTGCACATTCGAAATGAAATGAAGCTTCTACAGGTATTCTCTCCCAGTTTCTACCAATTATTGTAACCTGTTTTTACAAATTTTTCGTGTTGCTGACGAATTCCTTCTTTAATAAAATGTCTACACACAAAACAGTAGACCTTGTCTTCTGCCGCATTGTAATCCAGCCAGCTGTATAGTGGATAATAACCGGGAGAACAGCCGATTCAGACGTATAACCGGAAGTAGTTAGGTTATACGTCTGAATCGGCTGTTTTCCCTGAGCTCGTCGACGGGGGCCTGTCTTCAGATGTGCTTCTTAATTCTTCAAGCTGTGCAGAACTAGGATTAAGACTAGGATAGTTGCTGTTTCTTTCTTCATCATCAGGTGTCATTGATAATTCTGGTATTTTAAAAAATGATCTTATATCTTTTAACTTCTTCATGTTTTATATAAAAAAAATGTGTATCAAACTTAACCCAGTTGAAATTGAACGTGACTTATTTGGGTATGTTAGAGCTATTTGTCAGGACTAAAGAGGCAGGTAAATACGTATAAAATATCACGAACAAAACAATCTGCATCACATCAGGCTGAGCAGGGAAAATAACATACCTGATGGCATTGAATCTCTTTCTCATAATGACAAAAATGAAAATAGTATACTGTTGATTTTTAGAGGGGTGGGGAATGAGTTTTGTACGATGTACAGGATGGGTTAAGGAGGCCAGAATGATCAAATCAATAGTCCAAACCATGCTCATTGTGTTTTTCAACATCATGGGACCTGTCCACCATGAGTAAGAAATATAAAAATTTTTAAATCTCCTAAGTACAATATTTAGCTATATGACAATAGCTTACATATGTTCACACCGACTAAATCTCATTTTTCTAATTTGTGAGAACTTAATATTAACTGCAAAATTGAGAAATGTTACCAACTTACGACTAGATCTCGTTTCGACGTATTTGTGTACTCATCAGGCAAGTGCATGTAACAGTTTCAATCTAATGGTACATTGTGAAAAAATCGCAAATCACCTCTTATATGAACCGGTACGATTTCTCCTCTCATCCATTCCTCTGGTATATAACTTTTCCTTTATTACTTTCATAACGTTCTCATTCCGCGGTCATTCAAACACTGCCATATATCCACCGACATTCTAACCTCTCCCCTACAAATTCCCTTCTTTTTTCCTTTCATTGAAGTAATTTCCTTCATTACTTCATTGAAAGCAATATCATGTTCCCAAGAACTTTACCGCATAATTCCTATTCTCTCTCTCTCTCTCTCTCTCTCTGTCTCTCTGTCTCTCTCTCTATTATCTCTCTCTCTCTCTCTCTCTCTCTCTCCAATACCTCCATATTCCTCTCTACGTTTTAATTTTCACTCACTCAAATTTATATTTCTTGCAGTTGTTTCCGTCCTTATCTCTATTGTGCATGTATCTCCACAATTCTGTTTCTCTTTTAATGGACTTTATTTTATCCATCTTTCCTTACAAAAATGTTGCTGCTTTTGCCACTTGTGTTTAGCTAGCATAATACAAATCCAAAACTCGCAGTCGTAACACACAAATTTAAGTTTTATATACACATTGAGTGATATATTCAAATATACTTTAGTGAATTAAATAAAGACGATAATTTTAATTAACTGGTAAAATAAATTGTAATGTGTGTAAATAATTTTTATATTACTTTGTTTACATTAAAATATCTCCAATATTGTAGTATAATAACATTGGTAGAAATACATAACACAAATAATAAAAATTAACCGTTATGTCTGAAAATAATTGCTATTTGAAAAAAATTCATTCCAATTTAGTCATTAATTTAAATACTGTAAATAATTACATTTCCAGCTTTATGCTTCTTTATATAAACGTACATGCTATACATTATTTATTTGTACAGAATTTTACATGAGGTTTTTCATTGCAATGCAAGTCAATATGATAACTGCTTCTAGAGTAATTTTTTTGGTTTGTTTCATTAATTTCGTTCAAGGCAATGAATTTGATCGTTTATTAAAAGTTATTAATGATAACGTAGACAACGGCAAGAAATGGAGATATCCTGAAAAGAATAGTGATTTTTCTGAAGATGTTAATGGACCTAGTACAGGTATATATTGTAAAGTAATAAACGTTTGAATGATCGAGTATAGCGTTACGTTCTAGTAATCCATCTTATAATCAAATTTGGAATGACTTTTATGTTCTATTATCTTTTACCAATGTTGACGTAGGATTCTCATTAATTCAATTAATTAATAATCGCAATAAGCAATTCCTTAATAAAGCAATTCATCAAAGAAATATAATATGCAATTAAATATAATATAATATACAACCTAACCAATCAAGTAATCAATATTATAACAAATTAGGTAAATCAAAGAAAAAATATAAATTATCCAATATATAATATTATACGTTAACATAAAAAAGCCATAAGGAAGAACGGTAAGATCACAGCTTCCGACAAACCTACACATACATATATACAAGTAAAGATCAAACAAATTCGCCAAACGATTAACCGTACACACATCAGGCCGTACACACATGTCGCGTAAAAGCTTTGTGTTAAAGCCGACAACGAGCGGTATGCTTTCATCTACTGCAGGTGCATTGTCATATATTTTAAGATTTACGATTTACAATGGCGCGTTTTTTTATGAAGCGACGGTTTTGTAACGATTCCCTTCGTCGGTGAATATCTGTTTCAACGAGAATCACGTCAAATATTTCATTCGCCACTTTTTCTGAATGACGGGTAAGCTTGTTACTCTTTTGGCTTTCAACAAATCTGATTGGATATTAGTTTAACGTATTTTTGAAGGAGGCGCTTTCTATGCGATACTTAGAGATTTTGAGCGCATCAAGCAACTATTTCCACCGCTGGTTTTACCCACCACCATTTAGAAATCACCATTACTTTCATTTCACTAGATAACCCTCAACAAAATAATGCCACTTTGATCCGTAAATTTTCTTAACGTATCAGGAAGAAACTTTTGATTGGTCGGAAGTATAACCTTCCCAAGAATTTTGTAGCAGAGGCTTCTTACAAACTCCGCCTTTTTTGCGGAATACGCCGTCGAAAGTCATCGGCCTAGGCAACACGCCACAGCTCAACCGTGTCATCAGGAGCAGTTTCGTTTTCGTATAAAAGGAGCCCTTCAAGCTAGCTTTCCTCAGACGCACTTTTGGATCTGACGCTAATTGATGTTGAGTGATGGTAGTCGCATACTTTAGTTGGCATTAGGTAGCTAAGCCTATTCATGTAGAGCGAGCAGAAGTCGTACTTGTGAATCTGCAATAGCATCGAAGTAAGTTCCACCAACGAAAACGCTTATTTTATTTACATTAAATTCAAACAAATCTTTCGCCCTCTTATCGTCATCTCCATCATCTAATCTTTAATTCTTTTTTTTCACTTATAACAAATTTCACACCACTTCCCTTATATCTACGTCATTCAATGAGAAACTGAGGAGGCCTGAAGCAGAAGAACAGGGACGCCAAACGTCAAATATGTAGAGGTTAGAGACCTAAGAGACCTAAGAGACCTATCAAACAGCGCTGCTCACGCACCCCGCGGATGCTCGCCAGCGATTCTGGTCCTTTCACTCCTCCGAAGCAGAAGGAAGAACCGACAACACCTCACGGCTCTCCTATACCTCCTACACCTCCAGGTGACCATTACCGCCCACTTCCGGAAAAGGATGGCTCTACAAGGTAACGCATGAAAAACATTGCAGACGCCTGTTCCGTTACTACTTCGACGACAGCGAGTAGTCCACACTTCGCTACATCAAAATGTATTTCTTTTCTACGGCAAAAAAAAATTTTCATCACATCTTCAAGAATTTATTTTACCTCCGTCACACTAATTGACCCTACCTAGCTCCATATCTGCACAATATTCAATCATCTTCTTTCACCAACGTCATGGAGAAGTAAAAAGGAGCATGCACGTTGATTGAATTAACATTTGTCTTTGTTCGTAACTTTAGTTTGCTATTTTTGTAAATGGAATGGAATCGTCCTAACAATTTCTTTGCTTATATATATAGAAGCTAATTATTGTCAGTCAGTTATCATTCGCGTTTAGAGTTCTTATTTTAACTTTATAAATATTGGAACAATAAACAACAATTATTTAAAGATGTTATTGCGTACATCATTATATAGTGTTAATGTACTTTGTTAATATTATAAATGAAAAGAGCGAGTTCTTACCCAACCCTGATAACCTCATACATAAGCATCCTGCATATTACAACAATAAAATAAATTATAAAGGAGTATGGTAGTTAAAGAGAAATAAACAAATTATGATCCTGCTTTGAATACGTTTGTAACAATGTTAAATATAATATTATTAGAAATCATATGGGAAGTGTTATTATGTAAATCATAGTACAATAATAAATCATATTGAATTTTGTACATTTCAGTGTTGGTGACCACATTTCAATAAATTAAAACAAAGTGTTCCAAAAACTCCATGTATTTAATACGTATAACAACTAATGCCTCCAGCCGGTGAACATATTAAATACATAGAGTTTTTGGAATACTTTGTTTTAATTCAATAAACCATATGCTTTATTAATGTAACTTCTAATAAAAACCTAAATCTGAAATTTGGAAGAGAAAGTCAATTTTGTCCTTTCCCGTAAATGGCGCATGCGCCAATATCACCTAATAGTGATACTCGAGATTGCATACTTGTATGAGTTACACTTTTTTATGTCTTTAGTAGCTTGTATGAGTTACACTTTTTTATGTCTTTAATAGTTTACCAAATTCTGAGTTGATGAAATAAAATTAAAAAATTTCAATATACTAAAATAATCATTCATATCACTTTTTCCTAATTCAGTTTTTTTTTTAAGAATACCAAACTTTTTGTAGATTTTGGTTCCTATGATTTTGTAATTGTTGGCGCTGGATCGGGAGGTGCTACTTTAGCTAGAAGACTTTCCGAATATCCGAAATGGAAAATACTTTTGCTTGAAGCTGGTGGAAACGAAACGGAATACAGTAAACTGCCCGCAGCTTTTACAAACATCCAGGCATCAGATATTAATTGGGGTTATCGGACAACACCACAGAAACACGTCTGTCAATCTGCAATTAATAAACAATGTTCATTCCCCAGAGGGAAAGTACTGGGCGGCTCTTCATCGATCAATGCAATGCTTTATGTTCGTGGTGTGGAACATGATTTTCAAAAGTGGGTAAAATTAGGCAATCCTGGATGGTCTTTTGATAAAGTTTTATGCTATTTCAAAAAATCAGAAGAGGCACATTTTCGTGGCGATTACAATTATACAGGATATAATGGTCCATTGCATATTAATTTGAATAAACCAATTCCACAAATTTTAAGAAATGTTCTTAGAGGATTTAAGGAATTAGGTTATCCTACAATTCGAGATTATAATGGCCGAAGGAGTATAGGCATATCTCTATTTCAAAACAATGTCATGAATGGAAAACGAAACAGTGCAAATGAGGCATATCTAAACCCCGTTCTTCGAAGGAAAAATTTAAATGTACTTACACGGGCATTAGCTACTAAAATCATAATAAATAGAGATAAATCTGTTAAGGAGCTACAATTTTTATATCAAAATAAAAGCTATTCTGTTAAACCAAAGATAGAATTATTAGTAGCTGGGGGATCAATTAATACTCCGCAGCTTTTAATGTTATCGGGTATTGGTCCACGAAAACATTTAGAATCTTTAAACATTAGTGTTGTGGTTGATTTACCAGTTGGAAAAAATCTTGCAGATCATGCATCCAGTTTTTCATTTATGATACAAACTAATGCATCATCAAGAGAATACTCACTTCGTCAGCAAGTCGAACAGTACTTTAAAGGTTACGGGCCAATAACTTGGGGTGGAGCATTAGTTGTTGGTTTCTTACAAACAAATAAATTAGCACCCCGAAATTATCCCAACATAGAAAATGGATTTTTAGTGCCAAATTTAAATTTTCCTGATTTATCACTACAAGCTGGAAATTATGAAGATACTATAAAACCTTATTTTGCTTCTTTAAAACCTAACACTATAATAACAAATATTGGTCTACTACATTCAAAGTCTAGAGGAGAAATAACGCTTAAGTCTGTAAAGCCTACCGACTTTCCATTCATCAATTTAAATCAGCTAAGTGATCCTGATGATATTGAAACACTTTATAAAGGTATTAATATGACTTTAGATGTTCTTAATACGCCAGCAATGAAAAGAATAAATGCTACCCTACAAGAAAACACGATTCCCGAGTGCAAAGGTTTGAACGGAAAGGAGAGCATTTTGTGTCAGATGAAACATCTTACGATTGGTGGACATCCTGTAGGAACGTGTCGAATGGGTAAAGATGCTGAAAATTCAGTAGTCAATACTAATCTACAAGTGCATGGAATTAGAAAACTGCGTGTGGTGGATGCTAGTATTTTTCCAATAATTAACTCAGGACATATTCACGCCGTTGTAGTAATGATAGCAGAAAAAATAGCGGATGAACTTAAACAATTATATTTACAAAGAAAACCTAGTTGTTAAGTATATTTATATTTTTATACCTTTTATAAAATAAATACTTTTTAAATGCATTTGTATTTGTTCTTATTACACTTACTTTGTTAAACAACAACTAAACAAGCCTCTAATTAAATCACTTTTATACGTGACAATTTCCTACTATCAATATGCCATTTAATAATGAAAAATTTGCGGGCAGTCACCCTATCGCATATGATATAGATTAAGATTAGATTATTTATTGAACCATATTAAAAGCAATACATTATGTTACATATACAATGCTAACAAATGTTCAAGTCAAAGAAAAGAAAATATATGACATGTTTCAAATAACAGCAGTTGAGAATATAAAAATAAAAACTTTAAATCTTGTGCAACAAGTTTCCAACCAGTTTAAGTTGACATTGATTACATTAATATCAAAAGGCGTACATTTGACTAGAAATATTTTTAAACTATTCTTAAAACTATTAAATGAGTTATATTTTTTCAGATAGAGGGGTATACCGTAAAAATATCTGCAACCTGCATATGTGTTCAAATAATGTTGTCTTATGCCTTGGTAAAATATATAGATTTCTGTGAGGAGTAAATACGAAACATATTAGAAGACGATGTATAGGGGGAAGTATGGATGGTGAAGGAAATGGAAGAGATAGAAAGAATGAAAATAGGGTAAATGAAAAGAATATTAGGACTGGAAAGAAGTACACCGTATGAAATAGTAATGCAGGAGTTGAATGAATATAAATGTTGGGGAGTGGATTAAAGAAATTGGTAAAGGATAAAAAAAAGTGGTAATTGATGAAAATGAGATATTAGTAAAGAATGTTTATGCACAAACAATGAAACAAGAAGGGAAGCGATAGGGGGAAATGAATAGGTGGCAGAGAGAAGAAAAGTGTATGAGAGGCATTGGATGGTCAGGGTATGCATGGTATGAAATGATGATGGCAAAAGATATGAATGCTGTGTTAGAAGTGGAAAATAAGGTGAAACATGTGGAATTGCAAGAAAAAATTGTAGGTTTAGGGTGAGTAAGTATAATAGAAAATACAGTGGTTGAATGAGGAGGGTTTTGCCAAAATATTTGGTGTCAGATAAAAGTATTAAAAGAAAATTGAATGACAGTGAGGTTCAGATGCGGAAGTATGGAGAGGAGAAATAGGTATTATATGGGGGATGATGATAGGAAATGTAGAATATGTGGAAAGGAGGAGGAAGTATGGGAGCATTGGATAAACTCATGTGATGGACTCATGTGGAATTTAAAGATAAAATTATGATAGAAAATTGAATGACAGTGAGGTTCAGATGCGGAAGTATGGAGAGGAAAAATAGGTATTAGATGGGGGATGATGATAGGAAATGTAAAATATGTGGAAAGGAGGAGGAGGAGGTATGGGAGCATTGAACTCATGTGATGGAACGATAGGGAATTTGAATTAAAGAAAATATGCGGACCATTGGAGGGTATATCTGGGACCGGAAGAGAACAGAACAGTGATAATGAGTAAAAAAAAGGAAGAAATACGAAACTATAAAAGGAGAAAGAATGTAAAAAAAGAGTGAGAAGGAAACGAAAAAACAAGAAATAGAGATATGCCTTTAAATGTAAGGGTGGTCTCCTTCCTCTTCATTCGTGCTTGCTTTAGAAAAGGAAGCGGACTTTGTAACAAGGGTTGTTGTACGTTGCTATTTCTTATATATTGGGGTTGTGGTGGTTATATTAAAATAGTGAAGTGAGATAAATTTTGTTTTGTATTTTTTGTGAAAACAAGAATGTACTATAAGCAGTTAATAACTTATGATGAACAAAATATTTTTGAACGATTCGTATTTTCGATAAGAATATTTTTGTATTATTTTAAAAATATTATAAATATTTTTGATTAAGGTCTGTATAAAAATATTTTTTATAAGATTAAAAATTATTCGAATTGCCTTTTCTATAATATAAAAATTCTACTAACAAGATTTGGGGGATTTCCCATCTCGGACCGCCGGTTACCGTAAATAACTAAAAAAAATTTTTTGTTATGTTGGACATTCATTTTAATTTATGTTCATAAATCCATTATCCAGCGAAGCAATTTATAATAATCATCGGCTAATTAATTCTAAGAAGAGATATCGGTATGGAACATGATTTTCTAACTCACTGTATTAAATAAATGAATCGGTAATTAAATATATCAAAAACTACTAATTAATAAACATAATGTAAAGGACGAAAAGTTACGCGATGATTAATCCCATAAGTTTTTTTACTAACGGGCATCTAAGAATATAGAGCAAGGTGGAAGAGAGAGATGGAAACCACTGACGCTAGCTATGCAACACTAGCACTCATGAGCACAGATAAAGCGAGATCGGCAGTAGGCGCCACAACCACATACTACAGACATAAAACAACAGGTTTTGTTTTGGATGGATGTTTGTCGAGTTTTTTGTTTGCTCGCTTGAATGCAGAACGTGAACAAAAAATTGTTTAGATATTAGTGGCGAAATACTTTTTGCTTTCCTTTATGGTTATTTAGTTTAGCGGGCATTCCTTTTTCAAAAAACAACTATTAATGGGTTCCATTTAGCCAAAAATTTGATGCAGTCTTGTTTGTAACCGTTTTTTCCTATTGTACATAAAAAGAGCGTACGTCGTGTTGACGCTTTCCATGTTAAAAGCACCGTCACCATCTCTCTATTGATTAGTCTTTGTTTTGGCAGGGGGTTACAGGTCGCTAGTTCGTATGCATGTTAAATCTGATTGAAGAACAGCCTATCATAGAATCATAGAATCATGGAATCACTTGAACTTGCCATTTCTTTAACTTTATTGAAACTAATTCCTTCGGGATATGTTTCGTGTTAGGTCGCACTGTTCTCACAACATTGATGTGCTTCGCGTGTAAATTTTTATAAAGTTGTGATGAAGAGTACCAGTTGTCCATATACAGGATATATCCTTTATGCATAAGAAATTTTGCCAACTCCATAACAAGATTTTCGGATGCACTTAGATTAAAAATAGACAATGGGTCCTGTCCAGTATAAATTTTGAACTAACTACAAAATCCAGAGTTGGATTCACACAACTTGTAAAATTTTATATGAAATGGTGCTTTCTTTAATGGATTGAATTTCTTATAAGATCGGCGGTCCTTGAACTTCAGTAGCGATTCGTCTATTGCTGTTTTCTTTAGTATATAAATTTCGGAAAATTTATTATTTAGATATTCTATTACACTTCGTATTTTCTGGAATCGATCCGTTCTGTCTGTGTTATCATTATTTGTAAAATGCAAGTACGGAGACAATAATACAAAACTTGAAAGTGGCATTGTTTTTCGAAATATTCGAGTTTCAATTGACAAAGCAAAGAATGCTTTCATTTAATCGGAATTAGTATATTCCCACGTATCATCAAATTTAATTGTTATTTGAATTGGCATCCGCATACACAGCGTTCCGAAATACAGCGTGTTTTACGTACAAATACAATTGATACGTAAGGCATTGTTTTCGTGAGATAAAAGAGTGACATTCTTTGCGTGCATAGATTCTTGCTTTCGTCGAAGCAACGCTATACGGCATATTTTGCGCAACCTCAGTTGCGATAATACAAAAATAAAGCAGAAATGAGTGTAAAAAATGTTATGTAATGTATCAAGAATTTATCAGCTGTGAAAATCGTTATTGTCCGAGATGGCACATATGCCGCGTCACAAGCCTAGATTTTTTTAGATTTTGGGCTAAGATTTTTTCAAATTTAAAAATTGAACAATATCTATACGTTATTCCCAGTCCATGGGTTAAGTACTTGAAATAAACTAAAGCCTTTGGAATTCATCGGATATTTGTCGCACAACGCCCAAACTGTGAAGAACAATTCATGGATTTGCACCATGATAACAAATCCTCACATAAAGTGGTAATTGTAACGGAATCTTGGACGAATAATTCATCGAATAGTCTTGATTAATCTCCGTAATCACCTGATATGACTCCATCCGACTTTTTCCCATTTTGAAAGCTTAAATCACGAGTTCGCTAAAGGCGTCAATTTAATAGAATCTATAAAACGAAATTCCCTGAATAAGCTAAAGAATATTCTTGAAAATAATTATAAAAGTTGGTTTCATGATTGGGTTCTGCATATGTCATATGAGTATACTTTTAAATCACTCATACTTTGAAAGAACAAAGTAAATTTCAATGAATACTAAATATTTAGTGTTTACTGGCAAATTTCGGGTACTTTTTTGGCAGAATATATATTCTTATGGACTTAGTAAATGACCTATTTTATGCCGTCACTAAAATTTTATAAATCGTAATCCCAAATTCGTTTGGCAATCAGCCAATCCTACCAAAAATGTGCACTATTTCATAACTTAATTAGATTTCACCTGACGATGGCCAAAACCGGAAACCGGTAGTGAATAAATAAATGTAAAAACAAGGAAGTTTTTATTATAACATTAAACGCTACTAAGTTCCGGATTTTAAT
>WYDF02257771.1:0-19675 GCA_009867245.2 Adranes taylori
GGTTAGTCCATCTCGCCTACCTATTAGAAGAATTCTGTAATCACTCTAGTTGCAACGTTTAAAACGAATTTAAATAGTCTAAAAATATCCGGACATAGTATACGCATTAAGTCGTTGTACTGTGGATGCGCTACTAAAAAAGGATGCTGAAGATGTCTATACCTTATAGTTGAAATACTTAGAAAGTGACTAACTCATCAAAATTATCAACATAGAAGTTGTTACGCCTTAAAGTAATACTAATATTCAATTTTGATTACATAATAAATGTTGTCTAATTTCTCTCTCTCTCCAATTTATCGAAAGCAGTTTCCACAGCACCTATAAATTCATCTACGTCTTTGGTCGCCATCTGATTTTGCAATGATTGAATTGCGTTAAAATATCCTAAATCAAGCACTTTCAGGTCGGGACTATGTGAAGGCTAATATTTTAGTTTTAGATGCCATTCATCTGTAAGTGCCTCTGCTTATACATCAGGTTCTTCAACGGATAAATGAGGCTTCGCATTGTCTTGTTGGATGTAGATCGGACCCTTCTTTGCAGACCGAGGAAACTTTGCACAAATGGCAGGCATTACCTTTTCAATAATCATTTTTTTGATATCTTCCTTATTGACAGATTCTACAACGTCAGTAACAAGGGTGTCCTTTTGTCGATTTTTTGAATTTCTGTTGACCAGTTCTGCATATACAAAAGGCCACATACCCAATTTTACATCAAAATATTTTTTGTCGTAAGGCTCACACCTGAGTCTTGCAACAACCGCCATTTACATTACTTTTCTTACGAACGTTTACTTTTACACAGTGTGTGAGGGTCTTCTTAATCAACGGCAATGTAATAAGAATGCGACTTTTCGTAATGTAGAACCATTTTTCGTCCATATGAACGTGATGCATCATATCAGAAAATGTACCGTCTGGTTCCAAATGCTGATGACAAAAGCGAAGTCTTTCAAGCTTAATTTCAGCAGTTAAGGAAGTTTTTACTGCAGAACAAACACGTTTAAACGTTTTACCTTCTTTTAACATTGGACGTAGGCTATTGCGCATAATAAACTTCGCAGGGTACTTCCTTTGTGCAATGGAACATTTCTCAATTTTGTTAAATTTTCTGAATTATTTTACGTTTTTTTTCCACATTTGCATGATTTTTAAATGAATCGACGTTACAAGATATACTTCCAGAAAGTTTGGAGTTTCTTACCAGTTCCCATAGCCGAGAAATTGCACATCTGTGGAGCAGCATGAATTGCTCTGAAGAAACAACGATAGCACCATGTTTGAGTTTTTCATTTTCACAACCTTGCAGCAAAAATTAAAGAACTACATTTCGGGTGTTGTTGTCCAATTCTCTTTTTTAAATTAACCTTCTTGACGAATCACTCATTTTTGGTTCTTTTCACAACGAATTAAAGTGACAGCGGGTGCACTTTCTAAACTTTGTTAGTTGTCAATGTGTCACCAGCCTACTTGTAACTACAAACTTCAAATAAATTTTATAAATGATGTGATTTTAAACTTTTGAGCATTTAATTTTTTAGTATATTACTTCAGGTTAAAATTGTATTTGACAATAATCAGCAAAAAAATGGTCAAATGTGACAACTAATTTGGAACAGAGGAAGTATTACGCAATAAGGCATTGCGTTTGCTGAGACCGGTGATAGTGATACCCGATTATTATTAATTCCTCTAATGTACTATAAATTGACTAATCAAATCTAATTCAATTCTTCAAATACATATACAAGTTAACAAATCAACCAATCAATATAATAATGATTAATCAATTAAATCGATAAAATAAACATGAATTGATAAATATAATTTTAATATTATAAAGGTAATTCGCTTAAAATAAAATATCCACTGTAAATTATCAATCAATACTGCTTGGCGCGGAAGCATTATCAAAGGACTTGTTGAAGCGTAGGGGAAAATATTTTCATTCATTCCGATATTTATGCGCGTTATTCTCAAAGGATACCGCGCTATAACATTTTTTGCCAACAAGATACGGTGGCATGTTTTTATGCATACATATGTGTGCATTTTTACAGATAGAATATTTTGGTATCGCGCGATTTCTGTTACGAACGCTTTATTATTATCATTTTTTTACTGGAAAAGCGTTAGTGATTATTTCGACCACTTGTTTTTAAATCAGTTGTTAAGTTTTGCACCCTTTTCGTGCTTTAGACGAATTTCATTGGATAATGGTTCTTGCACTTTGGCAAAAGACGTTTTCAATGCAATGCTTCCCTAAACGTTGGTAATGTAAAGCTAATAACACCACCTTTTGAAAAATACCACCACTTACGTTTCCGTCACAAAAGTAAT
The DNA here is from genome assembly GCA_009867245.2 of Adranes taylori. Classification (NCBI taxonomy): domain Eukaryota; kingdom Metazoa; phylum Arthropoda; class Insecta; order Coleoptera; family Staphylinidae; genus Adranes; species Adranes taylori. The sequence goes on from WYDF02257771.1 coordinate 2,346, forward strand.
GCAACTTTGATTTTGAGAAATCTTAACGGATCAGAAAGAACTTTTTCCATTGGTCGGAAGTACAACCTTCCTAAAGTTTTGCGGCAGAAGCTTCCTTCAAGCCATGCCTTTTTTTGTGGCCGACGCTGTCAAACGCCACTGGCCAACCGATCCGTCTGAAGCTGTTCCTTCCAAACAAAATCGCAGGAAAGGAGCCAATCAAGCTAGAATTCATCGGATGCAATTTGGGAGTTCTACTCTATAAGTGTGACGTGAGAACATCGCTCTATCCGAAATCTTAAATAACATTAAAAAACGACCATTTCTTCATTTTTAAATCGACTACAAAAAAATCTACAAATAATATGTACGATCAAATCAGAAACATCAATCTTATGCAATGCAACCTATACTTCTCCAGACTCTTTTGAATTTCTCATTTTCATTTCTCTTTTTCTTTTTGACACATCCGACACCGAAACAACACCTAAGAGGCCCATCCGCCTACGTCAATCCGCAAATTCGCCATTATCACCTGATTCGCTGATTCCCCCAACAGCACCTGGCGATGTCAGTTTCCCGTGAAGATCACCGACGCCACCTCTTCCGGTATTACTTCAGCGACAGCATGCAAGTTTTAGTAAACGTCATCCAATCATACTCTTCACACATATCTCCGTATTTCACATCTTTAAATGCTGAACTACCTCAACATTATCAATAAACATAACCATATTCAGGGACCGAAGAAGAAATAATAGCAATATCAAATTTACATCTAGGTCGATTGTCAGTAAATTAAAATACGCGAAAGCGAATTCTAACCCAACACTGTATAATCTCATGCACGAGCATTTTTCTGTTGCAAAATAAACAGAATAAAATATAAAAAGCAGTACAGTTGTTATAGAGTAAACAAATTACGATCCTGCTTTGATAAGAACAATTCCGTAACACACTTTCTCTGGAGCAGACATAACATCGCTATTTCTTTCTAAGAAGTGTACCTTCAGATGCAGCAATTCGTAATTTCCCTAAAACTAAATGATCAATCCACCTTCTGCAAGGCATATTTGATTTCTCAGCCTCTGTTGCTTCGATATTGATCCGAATTTATATCTGGTAACTTATTGTTCAAGAAAAATAGCTTTTTATTGGCTTGTTCTATCCTTATTTGTTTGTTATGCTTATGATACATATATGAATTTATTGATACCGCATATACCAATGAAAGAGACTTCAAAGAGTTTCGTACATCATCCAGCATTGGACGTGGAACAAAGTTGGTTACTTGTATCAACGACTCCTTTTGTATTATTGTAAAATGTTACTGTTTCCGGTTTCTGTTTATCTCCAATTCTATATCTATATTAACATCACGAGACACACATGAAAATTAGCGTAACTGATCGTAAAGATATGTTACTAAAGATACATTATGACTAAATCCAAACAGACTTATATTTATATAGCTCTGTCTTCGCTAGGCAAAAATTCATATGGAATATCAAGTTTATTTTTTTTAAATAGTTTTCAATAGTTTTAATAGTACCAAACAACGTAAACTTTTCTTTAGCATTGTTTTTGCCAATGGAAGACTAATATACCAATTATCGACTCTAATATTCCTGTCGATGTTTTCAATTGGCGTCATTGATCTAGAGCTACATTTATTTCTCTAAAGGGCCCATCAGATTGGGAAGCAACAAAAATTTCGAATTTTAGTAGATGAAATGAAGTATGTTATATCGTCTTCTTCAAGTTTTGGTTTTAAAAATCTGTTCCTTTAACCATTATTTCTTTATATCATAATCGGCGCCTACTGAAAAAAATCCGCAAACCGAACCTTGAGTTAGAGCCCTGGCTTTTAAAAATAATTCTAAGTTGGTTTTGAGAATCATTATTATGTCATATTGCGTAACACCCCTTTCAACAAAGGAAGGCCTAGTCTGAAATTAGTTTGCCTCGGCTGGTCGTGGTTTGTTGGGGTCGCTAAACAATCAGATTCAAACTATAAAATCAAATTCATTAAATTTTATGCTCGGGTCCTATGTAAAGAATATGATAATAAAAATGATTTGATGAGATACTTGAGTAAACGTCCGGTGTTAGTTCTAACGGCTAGTTTAGGTGTATCACATAGATGTTACGACTGACGTCAGGAGAATTCCCAGAAGCGCTTAACACCTTCCTGTCACCGACCCTCATCAATCGAGAGCTCTTCTCAATAGCTGCTACAGCGTTTTTACCACCAACAAAGAAGACATTACGTCGACAACGAATTGTCTATGCGAAAATCATTAAATTACGCCACCGTTATGTTAACAACCCACGATGGAACAACGACGTATATATAACTGGCCAACGGCTAGTTGATTAAGGCCTGGGGGGTTGCCTATAGAAATCACAAAAACGTGCTCGGCGCCATTTTATTTAACAGATATTAATAAATCTTACCCGATCGGGCATCAAGCTCCAACATCCTCCACTGAATTTAGTAAAAAAAGTCACTAAATTACCGAGTTAGTCATTAAAGAGACGAAAATGGCTTTCTTAGCCAGTAACTTGGCGGACAAAGTGCTCGTTCACCACAGAACTAGAAACATGTTCATTTCACTCTCCTCTCCATATTGGCACTTTATTCCTATTTGCCCAACTAGTACATCATACCAGCCACCAATCAGAATTCAGCAATTTCAATTATTAGTGACGTAGGTACACTTATTTATCTCAGAACTAAATAAACAGTTCTGACAATCTAAGAATATCAGCCACTATAACATCAATCACAAGCTATTAACCACAACATCAACTACAAGAACATGAATTATATAGAAGGACTGTAAAAAACAGCGACATCTCTTGATTGCGGACGCTAACAATTTAATTACACGCTGAAAATTTCGCATACACCAGCGATTGCCCCTGATAATCAATAATGCTTCTTATAAGATAACCCCCATATCCCCCAATGAACGTCCAATTATGATTAATATAACATTATTCCAAAATAGTCACCTAAAGGTTATGATATCGCGCTACCTAGAACGGGAAATTACAGTCGCAACTCGCGATGTAATTCTTACACCAGCCGCTATTACACAAGTGTAAAACAAGTGTAAATATAATTACGTCTACTCTAGTAGTTCAAATTAATTCTTTAAATATAACCTGTTTTTAAAGGGTTAAGTAATTATGAAAATTCCCAACAATTTAACCAAATGCAGGTACTTTAACTAGTACAAGTTCTCTTACAATTCACCCTTTTCTGTTCAGGTGTGTAACACAAAACAATACCTCAGGTTCTGAATCAATAAAAATATCAGTAACAACAACAATTCTTTCAACTCATCTCAACATAAGAAATTTACAATAAAACAGCAGCCCATACGATAATTACAACTTAAAAGAGACACTGAACTATATTTCCCACTAATGGCTGGATTATTCTGATATACACTAGTTATAGACGGCACATAATATGTATTAAACATCAATACTTGTTAACAAGCCTATTTGCCCCACAAATAACTAATTATAATTTATTTGTTAATGACTAGGCTAGACCGCACAGAAATTGGCTAATATTCTGCATTTGAATTTTTATTTCAACCAACTTGAACAAACATAACAAATTCAAATTTGCAAGTGAGATATCAGATTTTAAGAAGCATATTTTAACGTTTAGATGACGTATTTGTGGCACTGTATATACAAACATCAAGTCCTAAATTTTAGAATATCTGGAAACATTTTGTCTAGTGCAAATTAAAATCAACATCGATTAAACAAAGCAAATGACAATCGCAACACAAACGAGCAATAGCAAGAAGCTATATACGGCAAATGGCAGGCAGAATACTATATGTAATACGAGCGTGCACATGAATTTCTTTTTTTTTCTGTTATTTCTCTCTTAACATTTTTATAAAAATTCGTTGTCGTGGGACACGATATACATACGAATAGTTCAACGAATGTATATAAAACCACGCATGTAAGCCACACCTTCCAACGATTGTTTGAAACACGTAAACACACCCACAGCAGATGAACATTGGTGTAACTGTGGTCCACGTGACCTAAACGGACCAGCGCGGCACGTAGAATAATATTCTACTGAACGTTGGTGGAAAGAAACTTGTCTGGCTAGACAAGCAAACGCGAAATTGCTCAGCTAGCCACACATTTCAGCTTGTAGGTTCTTGAGAGCGCATTTTCCACCGCACAGAAGGAAAAACTGATACGAATTTCCATCGGGAAAATTTTTAAATGTGTGTTATGGTTCTAGAATAAACGCGCGCGCGAAACTATTTCTAGTTGCGCTTGAGAAAGATAATATAAATGATCGTGATTTATGTTTATAACGCGTCGTATTTTTAATTAATTTCTTTTTCTCGTGATATTTTGAATAAGATTTCAGTGTTTTTAGTGGTTTTAGTATTATGAATTACTAAAATAAGTGTTGTGTAAATATTCAATGAAATCGATTTTTTGTGGACATGAAACTTTGGTATGTTTGCATTGTTTGATTGTATCATTTAAATGGCCGCCATTTTATTATGAATATTTGATCCATTTTGTTGCTTTCAATATTTGATTTAAATGTTCAATAATGCAATTTAACATTTACAAAACAATTGCTTAATTAAATTTTTGTTGTTTACTTAGTAACTCTGTCCAAACATTCATATTTATAATTTATCTAAACTTGTAGTTATATTAATTGTTTCACATCTACTCAGTAACAAAGTAAATAACATAATTGCGTAAGAGATACAACGCGACACAATTCATATTAAAATAAATTTCATCATTAACTTATAAGTAAATAAACTAATGAAAGCGATTTAAAATCTAAATAATAAAAAATTCATAAAAATAACTATTAATAGATCTTTCATGGAAAACAAGAGTGTAAACAGAGGCACATTATTAAGTGGATAATCCCCCTCCCAAATTCAAAAAACTTTAAAATAATTACCATTTTAATACAGTCGAAGTGCTGCAGTATTTTGGGAATTAAATGATCATAATAAAAATAGGACTTGTGTTTAATAAAACTCATTCTAGTTAAGTATATTTTTTTCCAAATACAGTAAGACCCGAACGTAATCTATTAGCAAGAAAATAATGTGCTTTTAGTATAATCAAACATCAAAATTCAATAATTCCGAACGAACATCAACTTATTTATTAAGTGTATAATCAAAGGTTAGGTTTAGTAACTACCTCCAAAAGAATTTTTATTCTAAAAATCTATGATTATGAAATGATGCGCTATCCGGACTTCAAAGCCACTAAGCTTTCCTATTCAAGCGGAGAATTACATTTTTCTAAAATAAAAAATGCTTGCTTGTTAAATGAATGTTCAATATATATATATAAGGAGTGGAGAAAAATTATTATTCATTGCTTACCAAGATTCCAATAATTTTTAAGCGCCGAAGTTTAACGTTTGTGAGAATCAAATATAAAGGGAAGATGTCCTATTTCTTCATCAGTTCTTTCATTTTTCTTTTAAGTATTTCAAAGAATAAATTTCAAAGATGAAGAGGTATGTTAGTAAGTATTTACTTTTACTATTTTAAATAGTGAAAATAAATTTCAAGTTGATCAACATTCTCATCTTGCTAAAGTCATCAGTCAATCACACTCTTCCACCGAGGACATAAGCCTCCCTCGTTTTCTTCCACACTTTCCTATTCTGTGCCTCTTGCATCCAATTTGCATGTATACGTCTGATATCATCTGACCGTCGTGTTAATGGTTGCCCCTATTTCGATATGCGTCTTTTCTAGGCCTTCATTCTATAATACGCTTGGTCCACCTGTCATCCTGAATTCTCGCAATGTGCCCAATCCAAATTCATTTTGAAGCTACAATTCTCTCTGCTGCGCCAATCAGTCTAGTTCTTCTACGCAGCTCAATATTTGTGACATGATCTCGAAGGATTAGTCACAACATTTACCTTTCCATTACACGTTGCGCCACTTTGATTCTATTTATGATCTTTTTTGTTGTTAAAGTCTCGGCGCCATAGGTTAAAACAGACAGAACACATTGGTTGAAAACTTTTCTTTTTAAACAAATCGGTAAATGAATACATATCTCAAATTTCCAAATGCGGCCCATATTAGTCCTATTCGTCTCATTAATATGCTTGGTTATGTCTATTTATGCGAATTTCATGTCCAAAATACTTATTTAAAATCTCCTCGATTTGGATGCCACCTACGTACACACCTTCACTGAGTACGAGGTTAGTCCTCAGCTATGTTTTGTACATTAATTTTTAGTCCGACCATATGGGAGGCTAAATTTAGTTGTAACATTGTCGCCGCGTAATCAAACTGGTCTGCTAATAAAACTATATCATCTGCAAATTTTCAGTGTATAAGGTTTTCACCATTTATATTAACACCAAGTGTTAACACCAAGTTATTAGATTTGAATATATATATATATATATATATATATATTCAAGTAGATTTGTGAACAGTTTCGGCGAAATAGGATCACCCTGCCGAACTCCTTTTTTTATTTTTTATTTATTTGTGCACTCCTGGAGTCTTACATTAGCCATAATATTCTCGTATACTTATGGACTTTATTATTGAAATATAATGATGGCGAATTCTACTGTCACGCCGTGACATCAATATTTGGTAGTGATTTATGGTCTCAAATGTTTTTTCATAATCTTAGGTCGAATGGTTTGTTATATTCGATGAACTTTTCTATGAAATTCTTCAAAACTTTGAGATGGCTGCTGGTGCCATCCCTTGAACGAAAACCCACCTGTTCTCTTGACTAAAGTAGTTGCTAAAGTACCAAAGTTGAAATCAGGTTCGTTTCAATTATCACTTAGGGAATCTATTGGGAAGGGTAGTGAAAAATATGAGTAAGCTAAATGTAATGAAAATTTGTGCCTAGTGTTTATTTCTGCAAACATACCTTTAACAAAGTTAAGATATGTCCAGTTGAAAGGTTCTTTGCAAACAGATTGTAAAGCTAAATACCTACTGAGTCTACAATAAGAAAAAGGGAAGTTCGAGAAGTGTATTGAATAGCCATGGACAACGTAAGGAAAAAAGAAGATGAGACAACTGAAATGTTGTAGTTATATAGTTTCATCTCTATTTTATTACAAAACTTTCTTCTACAAAAAAATTTATTAGCAGCAATAAGATAAACTTTCTCTAAATTATTTTCCAAGTAATTCACTAATTAAGCCCTAGACAATAGGATTATACTTTTAAGGCACCTGCTACGAATAGCAAAGAATGAAGATAACGAGTTAACTTTAATCAGGTAATAAATATGTAATAATATTTAGACATGCCAAATATTTTCTCATAATATGTCAAATTGATTTATATTAAACGTTCTATCTCTCTATTTATTAAATTTCGTGTATTAAAAACGCTGCGATCCAAGACAGTTTCGACAGAAGTACGTGATATAATCGTGAATGTAAAAAAAAATTGAGAAAGAGAATAATACTAGATATCTTCTCCTTCAGCTTAATGTTGTTTAGCAAAATAACCATATTTTTGTCAGATGCAGTACCTTATATGTTTAAAGTTGCACAAAATTTGATTTTTTTTCCCAAAATATGTAACATGATTATAGTACACGGTCTTAATAGAGTCCCAGAAACAATTACGAATCAATATCCTTTAGCTGATAAATAATATTAAACGTGGAATAGGTTTTTGTAAAACTTCTTTAAGAATTCAACTATATAAAGAAAGGTTCCCAGATATTCCCTTACCACAAAGTGGGGAACTTGGTTAACTGCCGCTGTATTCTACGCTAAATATTTTGCCAACTAAAATATCTATGTAATTTTGCAAATAACTGACAATTCTCAATGTCAAGAATTACTAAAAATCACATTGTTGTCCAACAATTATTATTTATAAAGTGCAATTATAGTTTTGTATCAGAAGGAATAACATAAACGAGATCGTTTTCGAAAATCCTGGGCACAAACAAACAAATGAAATCGATTTCAAAAATATTTAAAGGGGAAATAATATTCGATAATTTTAATTTAGAGTATAGTATTTTGTCAAAACTAAACTACTGTCGTGGCACATCGGTTAATGTGGAACGAAGTTTCTCTACGTATATAATATTTTATCTGATTAACAACATAACTTTTTGGTGAAAAATGTGGAAAAACATATAGTTGTTACTTCCTTTTTTAATACTACTGAAAAGTATTGTTTTAGATAGGTTATTTGACATTTCCTTTTGTTTAAATACATATATAATTAAGAGTTTCCTATAATTTATATTAAGATAATAAACCCTTACGATTATAGTTTATTTATGTTTTAATTTGTTATCACTTGCATAATAAATTAAAAAACTTCTTTTCCCTCGACGGTTAGGAAAAGAAGTTTCATCGCCCAAGGAAGACTTTTTCACTACAAATCTGTCTTGTCTGGAATGTGAATCTGTTTCCCTATCAAATCAACTTACTTTGTCTGGTATATGAATCTGTTTTGTATATTAATTGAATCTGTTTATCTACCAATTAAAACTGTTTTGTCTACTAATTGAATCAATTTCCCTGCCATTTGAATCTGTTTTGCCTGGAATAGCAAGGTTCACATTTTGTGACCCTTGTCTGATAGACATAAATATATAAGAAAATAGACCGAAGCCAACTTGATAAACATATATTGAACACTAATATAATATTACATTGAAGATGAATTCATATATCGAAACATCATTGACGTTGAAATTGTATGAAATCGGATAAAAGCATTCACTATGTTATTATGTTTATTATGCTTTAATCTGGGTATGAGATGTTTACTAATAATTAAACCTATTAGGGAAAAAATGTAGACCGGAAGTGACCATTTTTCTGGACGGGAAATAAATTTTTACGACCGGGCATGAAGTGACCATTTTCTGGACAGAAAGTGACCATTTTCTGGACCGGAAATGATTTTTTGCAACCGGAAGAGCCCATATTTCTGGTTTGGACATGAATTTTTACGACCGGACGTTGTTGACCGGAAGTCAATTTTTTTTTCTGGAGCAGAAGTAACCATTTTTGAATATGCATCAACTTATGCGGTATGTAGTATATACAATACATCATCTATAAAGATCCAACACATGTTTTATGTATATGCAAAATTATACCAGTGTGTACTAACCTTTAGCTTTCAAATACATTAACAGTCCAAATTTTTTAATAAAAAAAATGCAAGTGTATACTCAGCTTTAGCTTTCAAATGCATATTTAGCATAATAATAAGTGCAAAATCAGTTTCGTACAAAATCAGTGCATATTTTTGGAAATAGCTGCATATACTATATGCGTATGTATTCACTCTATTTACTTGCATATATTTTGCTCTCTACTTATAAGTAATAGAAACGCTATCAAACGTCAAAGTAGTTCAATTGACAAGCAGAAAATTAAGTTACACCAAAATTATAAGACTAAGGTAACCAAATGTTAGATAAAAAATTTTATAAAATGAAAATGATCCAATATATAACTAAGCGTAAGTAGAGCGTTATTGGATTCACTATCGGGTTAATACGAATTTTTAAAATACAATAATCTTAAAAGTTATTAACGTTAAGTAGTAAAGAGGAGAGACAAGGGTTATTGGATAAACAGCTCTGAACAAACTATTGTCTGACTACACAAAATTAGCCAAAAGAGGTTTGATAAGAATGAAACAAAAAATTATTTGAAACACGGCTTTTTAGTAGAGGTATGTCTCAGAGAATCAAAGAATTGAATACTAAAAGAGAATTTATTTTGCAAAGTCGTATGAACTTTATACCTATGTTATATTATTTCCACAACGTGCACTCTGTGTTTCAAATCTGGTAACTAACCCTTAACGCTGTTTACGATAACCCCAAATTTGGAAACATTTATAGTTTTCGTTTTTTTTTTTTTTTTGATAGTAATACAACAAACTGACATAAGTTGTTTGATCCCTTGATCAAACAACGGAGTTGAGGAGGTTGATCCCTCTCAACTTATCCCTTTCCCCTTATTCACACGAATTGGTTTCGATAAATTCACTAAATATTTTTATTTTATTATTATATTTTAAAAACTGAGAGCAAAATTTGTAATAGGTTATATTTTATCTTTATACCTTATCTTTATGCCTGATTGAAAATGACTATAATCATTTTCAATAACATATACTGCACGTGCAAGAAACTCAATTTATTTATACTTTTATCTGGTCAGGGTGATTTTTTTTTGAATCCAGCCCATTACATTATTAAGCTATAGTTGGGTGAATAGGTATCACACTAAATCATTTATTTAGAGGCGACAAGCATTCATTTTTTTTCCTTTTATGCTTACCTTAAGATTGGACTTTATATTCTTCAGAATTTTTAATAAATGGTATGGCTTTCATGGCGCTCGTTAAATGACTAATATCTTGTTTGAAGCGATTTATAATACAAAAGTACTAGCTATGAAATGTTATTAGTTATAAATGATCTTCGGAAAGTTCATGATTAATGAATCGTCCAGCCAGATTTTAAATGGGAGATGTTGAAATTGCGCCGTCGAATGAAATGAAAGAGATAATGGAGACAATCTGGCGTCTGAAGACGAAACTGATTGACGATGTCTACCCGTTGGTCACATTGACTCATTAATGAGATTAGTTATTTGATGATGTTGACGCGTTGGTGAGGTTGAATCGTTAATGCGGGTGAGGTTGAATCGTTAAGGTTGAATCATGTGTTGAATAGTGAGTGAGGGAATTTAGAAAATACAGAGATACGAAAGGAAGATGTAGAAGAAAATGAATGATATGAAATGGGAGATGTTGAAAAGTAATAGTGTTTGGTTTGATGCGTAGCGTAATTTATAGCTCAAATACGTAGATTTGATTTTGATAGGTGATTAACTTGATTGGCTTTAATTTAAATATAAATAAAATTAATGACTTGTTGTATGGGGCTTACTGAGCAAACTGCTTTTAATACTGCGTATTTTGCTCGGTAGAGAATAGGTCTGATCATATTAGTTAGTCAAATACGTTACGTTAGTCAAAGTGTGACTTTGCTCGCTCCAAATTGACTGCAAAAAACCTAGGGAAAATTGAACTATAGGAGCATTTTGCATCGACTGGTACATAAACAGTACTTGTACCTGCTTCTGTTTCATAAACAGTTGGCGCTGGAATACTTTATTTTAATGTATATGCGCATGTTGACGTAGTTGATATACATATACTGAAAGGTGGTGGTAAGTTTACATGACAAGAGATTAAAACTAACTGCGGTCCTCCAAAGTAATTAAGATAGTTTGTTACGCCCTAAAAATCATGCAAAATACATATTATAAAAAATTATCTTCGAGTTTTGAAAGAAAACATCTGGTTATCAAAATCTCCATTAATCTGTCAGAGGCTATCTAAGATATTGCTTTGTTTAAGGAATAAAACCGCCATTTAAATAGGTAGATATCAAAACGAATGAAATAAGCTGCCTTTTTCCAAAATTTGCAATTAGAACGTATATCTACAACTTTGTATCAACATATATCATTTATTAATCGTTAGTTCTTAATTTATTTATTTAACTAGTTTCTAATGAATTAAAATAATCTTCCATACCGATAATTTTTCTTGGAATTAATTAGCAGATGATTATTATATTGTTTTAGTCAGATTTATGGAGATATTGTTTTAGTGGCTACCTTAATATCTCTCTTTGACGTTGAAGCTGTTCAGCCGATAACAAAGTGAAATATGAAAGAAATACAGAAATTATCTAAAAGCACTACCCTAAGCACTAGTATTTATATTTTCTAATTATTAGAATTTTGTAAGCAATGAATAATAATAATTCATCTTCCAAAATGATTCACAAAATCAACTAGTCCAATATGGTTAATATTAAATTAATTTTAATTGTTTTTATATCATTGAAGGTGATGAAGTATGAACTTAGTGATGGTATAATTCTATTTGCTGGCTCGATGATGGCATTTTTTTAAATAGCGTATTTAATTATAAATTATATTCCTAACTAGCATAAGTCTAGAACAGTGGGTGATCAAAAATTAAACACGCGTGAATAATAAGTTAAATGTATCATTTGTTTACAATTTAATCAGTCTTTATATATCAAATAAGTTCTTATGTAACTATAGACAATTAATAATAATTTTTGCGTTTATCTGCGTTATCAAGGATTTGGTCTTTTAGAAGATTAAGTATGTTATTAGGTAATTAATTTTGCTGATGCCATTTTCCTTGGATTGAGCTAGTGTTATTCAAAGATTAATAATAATATAAATAGAAAGTAAGACGTTGCCTTAATATCTTGTTTACAATATGTGAACATGAAAACATGCAATTGATGTGTTTATTCTGATAATATGCAAAGAAAACATTTGTTTTACTTTTGCTAGCGTTAGGAAATTCTTTATTTAATTGGCTTAAAGGGGATATCTTTATTCATGGAGGTTTTGACGCATGTGACACATTTGACGTGGTTCCCACCCTTCAGATAATCCCATGTAACTATGTGAATAATATATGACATACATCTGAAATAATAATCAATTAAATAATATACATAATAAAAGTACATTAAATAAAAATATGATAATTTCAAAGAATGTTTCTTGATCATTTTTTCACTGTCTTGACGTGGAGACAAAGTAACATTTTTATTATCGTAAAAAAAATTCTTTAAATATTTTTAACACTTTTTTTAAATTTATATTATTAGTTTTTTTTTTAAATTGTTCGCTGGAAGAAGGAAACTTATGGCTTCGAAATTTGGATACCTCACTATTTCATGAATCATAGATTAGTAGAATAAAAATTGGAATACATTTTTTTGGCGGTGGAATATTTTATTGTAATTCATGATACCATTTTAGTATTTAAATTGAGACGTTTCTTAATGCAAATTAAACAATATCCCCTTCGTATGTTTCATAAATATACAAATAAAATGCAAAAAAAGATGTGAGTCCCTTTAACTCCATACGAAATGCGAGACATTTGCATTGGTATCTACTAGTCTAAAAGTTGCGTATTTAGCTTTCAGTTTCGTGGGACTTGACCACCTTTGACTTCGGCAAGAAGAGCAAACTTATCATAGGAGCGAAAATGAGTAAAATTCCACATTTTCGAAAGACCGTAATTTCTTAAGCCGTCCCTTAAATACGCTACACATTCTACCAGATTAATTCTATGCTGCAGTCTGCTCCAGCAACTTATATATAGGACAACTGAGTGGGATTACGAAGTTTATGTACCGAATTAATGACCCACTATTTTATTACCAGCATGTGTCACCGATCAAGGCCCAAAGGTATAGTTTTAAATTTTGTTATACTCAGCACACCCTCACGAACCTAAAATATATTCGGAAGTTCTCTTGTACGCTGAAAGCAAAAGTTCATAACAAGGAATGTTTTTCCTTAATTTCCTGGACCTCTCTAAAACCTATTTTGAATCTTTCTGGGTGTAACGACTTCTCAATTAAGAACCACTGATCTATCCCATAGATCAATGGTTAGAAACAGCCGCTGCGGTTGATACGAATATGCAAGGAAGTGTAAATAAGCCTCCTCTGATTAATGTCCTCTAATAACTGCATTCTTCCTTTATTTTCTTACATAGAATAATATAAGGTTTGAAAAGAAATGTGGATGTAGAAGTGAACTTCAAACAAAACTGTACTAATGTGTTAATTATTATGTAAGAATAAAACTGTTGACTAGTTCAGCTCTTTCTCCTTAAGATAAATTGGTCCTAGATTGAATTTGTTAATACTATTCCAAATGACCATTATAACTCTGCGCTTTAGTGGATTTAGTAATAGCTATACCCTCTTTCTAGGTCCTCTTTTAGGAACCAGTTTGTTCTTTGCCACTTTAGGAAGTAACTAGTTCCTAAAACCTGTAGAAAAGTACCTACGGGTTACTAAATCCACGCCCACTAATAAATTCTAAATTCTCCATTGAGTACTTATAGTTATTCTATGTAGATTCAAGGTAAAATGTGTTTTTCGACATCTTCGATTTTGCATTTTCATATACTTGCGAACTGCTTGTGCAAAATGCTAATTTTTTTATGAAAGAAACTATTTTGAATCTCATCATCTGCAGAAGATAACCTAATAACATTTTAATGCTCATGTTACACCTTATATTTTAAACTTCCATAGTTTCAAACTGTCCACATAAAATCAAAATAATTTTATTAGAACGAATACATCATTATTAAGTGTGTCGATGCGTTTACGTGACGTAGACTTGCTCCGAATGCCAACTGTGGGACAATTGGATCCGATCGACGAAGATTACGGCGCTATAGTTAAAGCGCGTTCGTCGACAACGCCACCACCAGAAGCGCAAAACTTCTGGCTGGGACCACAAGGTCCCTCGACGAATCAAATTCAAGATGCGGCAGTATGCAACGAAACTGGATTTATCAACAGTCAACCATCGATGGCGGAATTTATGACTGCGCTGCCTCATCTTAGTGGAGGTGGCGTGCAGCACAGTGTACCAGATGCTGGTGGTGGAGGGGGGAGTATACAACAAGGCTTAAGTCCACAGCATTTATCGCCAGGACCTGGTAGTTATGGTTTAGAAGTGCCGCATGGATTGGGTTCACCCGGTGTTAATGTGCCTGAATACCCTTGGATGAAGGAGAAGAAGACAACGAGAAAAAATAGCCAACAAGGTAAAATTTTATATATTTTTATTAGTGCTATATACACTTTACTGATTTAGTTGTTACCAATTTATTCAATTATTACGAATTATTGCTATTATTGATAGAGATTTCTCTTTTGTCGAAAATTGACGAAACACGAGCCTTAGGGCTTTAGAAAATGGAAAAGAAAATTTATTTAAATTAGTTTATATATAATTAAAACCGTAAAAGCGTGCAGTCCATCAACTAATGGAAATACTGGAAAATATCCCATTTAGATTACTTTATTTTAAGGTAGGTTGAGTTCTTCAGCGGAAGGCAATCTAGCATGCGAAGACACCATACATACTTCCCTATTAGAAATCATTTAATTCTTTTATTGTTAACTAATCAAATACTGTAGTTTAAGTTGCTTTTTTATAGTACAAAATATACTTCATTTTAAAGAATTAAAAAAAAGTATCAACTATCAGGATCGGGGGATTTATGAGTTGGCAAATTCTTGCATAGGCAAATTCAAAAGTTTAAGGCAGTCGGACCTGCAAAGCACGCTATATTGCAAGCTGGTAAAGCACGCTAAATTACCATGTTAGAAATTGCCTAAAAGTGACACAACAGCGCCTGGAGGCCGCGCCAAAACAGACAGCGGAGCTGTCCAGCCCAAATATAAAGACCGGGACATTCATGTGTTCATGGGTTGGCGAATCCGCGTGTTCAAAGAATTCAAAAGTTCCAGGCAGTCTGGTATGCAAAGCATGCTAAAGTAATCTGTTAAAAATTTCCAAGAGTGACTCAATATGGGCTATAGGCCGCGGAAAAGCGGACAGCAGATCTGTACGCGCCCTGTGCAAATACGAAATCCATGAGATTCATGGCATGGTAAATTCGTACGTAGGTAAATTCAGTCATTCATAACAGTATGACATGAGAAACATGCCAGACTGCCCTATTAGTAATTTTCCAAAAGTGATTCAAGCAGCGCGGAGCTGTCCGCGCCGCTGGCAATTATGGGGACCTGGAAATTCATGAGTTGGCGAATGCGCGCGTAGGTGAATTCAAAAGTTCAAGGCAGTCTGGTGTGGAGACCGAGGGATTCATGACTATGCAATTTATAAGTTGCACTAGTTATTATTCCTATTATTGATTCAAATATTTTAATATTGAAATAAACTGCTCATGTTTATAATTTTCTCACAACTAGCCTAGAACTTTTATAAATTAATAAGTATAAAAAATCATTTCTGTCAATTTTTTGTGATCTTTTATTAGAAAATTTTCAACACTAAAATTAACATGTTTAATTAAGCAATAGCTGTGTTTAAAATTAAGACATCGTGTGACAAGTCTTTGTAATAGATTTCATTTTTCATTCTTCCAATGTGGTATTAATTAATGAGTTAATCAATTTTCATTGATTAACTCATTGATGGCATGTACACCCGATCAGCTTAAGAAAGCCAACAGGTTAGATGCATACTTCTGGCATACGTGTCTATCCGTTCTGAGTACCCCCTTCTTCAGTGCATCATAGTCTAATGACTTTGATCAGTGCACCATGCCTGGCCCATTCAAACTATTTTAAATTCTTCTATTTACGTTATGTATGTAGTAATTACAGAGTTCTTACAGGTAGACTAAATTGACAACCCAAGTGAGACAAACACGTAGGTGTTATTCCACTTATCATAATGCTTTCAGTTTTAACTCAAGCAGACTTTTTATTGGGATGCGGTCATTGATTAACATCTTTCTTACAAACGCTCCAAACATAATAGTCTATGGGATTATCATCTAATGAACTAGAAGGACAGATTTCCTTTGAGCAGAATTCAGATACATTCGCACTGACAAAATCTTGCCTCTTTTTGGCATTATGGACTTGTGCACCATCTTGTAAAATGTCTTCCATTTGTGGCTGGTTTCATCCACTGGACGACTTTTCTCTCAGAATGTCAAGGTAAACATTTACCGTCATACCTTGTTGGAAAAAATGTGGATTCATGATACCTCCTTCATTGCTGACAACACCCAACATCATCTCTGTAGCAGAAAATTTTGTTGTCTTGACTCTTGGGAAGTTATTTCTTCCGTTGACTATCTGGTCCTGCTGAAAATTCTTTCCATTGGAGCATTTTCGTCTCTCGAATTTTTCATTTGGCTTGGTAATTTCTTTGTTCTCTCATAGCGTCATTTCTTTATCTGTTGCATCATAAACTCACCTTTTCGTAATATATGATCTGTAATATCTTCAGCACTAATCTTGAGAACCGTTATATCCCACATTTGTAATTCTCTTTCTATGGAGCGCATCGACCTTCCTGCATGTTCATTGATGATCTCTTAGATTCTATTTACAATAACTTAACTTGTGAGTTCCATGCCTACCTTATGCATTTTCCTTGTCGCTGTGGCAAGATTAGCATCAACACCATACACCTTTTTCATATTGTAAAATGTACCTAACAGGATGTTATTAAAATCCGCAATTGCCTTTTGCGGTTTGTCCAGTTCAGCAATTATGGCTGCTCTTATATCGCATTACTTGGACATGGCGGTTAGTAGAAAGAAAAAATAACCTTTATTGCATAAAGTAACTAAAAATTGCTCTCTATAAACCAATTTATCTAGCTCTACAAAAAAATATTAATT
>WYDF02257782.1:0-19674 GCA_009867245.2 Adranes taylori
TAATAGTTAAAAATTAAATAGAAATAATAGGGTCTACTATAATACGGTGTACTCCAATATATATGTGTTTTTGTAAAAGAGCTTATGATGTGGAAATAGGAAATAAAGATATTTTTAAGGTGTTTTCCTGGACTCATAGTTCTGGTTTATTTGTTAGAAGATAACAACATTCCGTAGTGTGTTTTTCCTAAATTAGACGATTTTAATTTTAAGGAACTTTTATAGGGCCCTATACGTTTTCGATAGGGATCAAATTGGGCGATTGTCATGGCCACACCAATGTTGTCAGGCCTTCGATCACTCGTGACTGTACTTCGATGTTTAGAGTTATACTCTTCTTGGAGAATCCAATTCTTCCATCAGATTCCAATCTTGCTGGTACAATTTTAACATATTTTGAGCATTAAATTTGTTAATTAAAGGACACAAGTTGCCATAATTGAAGCCATCAATCTTTATAAAGGGTTTAATATTATTTTAGATAATGTATATAATATAACTTTAAGGCGTATAACTGTTGTTGATAATTGGGTGTGTTAATTATTTCGAAAACTGCATTTTGACTTTTAGGAATTTCAAATTAACTTAAAAAAGACCAAGTAAGGGTAGATGCATTTCTGGCATTGGTAAACAGTGACGTCTGCTTTCACATAGCATCATTGCATTAGATTATGAAACCAACCTTTAAATACGTGACACCACATTGCTTCGCAAATCAATTTGAATATCGTTTTATTTGATTTTTCATAAATAAACTTGTATGTCTATATTATTTCGAAAGATCTTACAAATTAAATACAGTTTAAGAACTAAGCAACCCTAAGATAATCTATTTCAGGCGGTTTACTCATCCAAACAATTATGAATATGGCAATTAGGGACAATTTAAGTAATCCTAACCCCCACTAAATATAAACCTTTTGTTGACAATTTTCAACAAAATTGATTTACGCCTTAAAGTAATACTATCTATATATTCTTATAATACAATCTGCGGAGTAAGCGTGACTGGCTTATACGAGAGATGATTTCGTGGTTGTTAGGGTTACTTTAATTAACTAAATTCCTAATTACAATATTAATAATTGTTTGGATGAGTGGCAGCCTTAATTAGATTATTTCACCGTTGGTTGGTTCTTAAACTGCATTTACTTTCAAGATTTTATATATTAATATAGGCATACTCATTTACAAACATACATGGAAAGCCAAATTAAATGTTATTCAAATTGATTTGCGAAGCCAGGTGGTTGCAAGCCTTTAGTAGTTAAGCGTTGATCTCATAAGCTAATGCAATGATGCTATGTGAAAATAGAGGGTACTGAAGAACACTCACCACCAATGCCAGAAATGCATCTACCCTTATCTAGTCTTTTTAAGTCAGTTTAAAATTCCTAAACGTCAATATACAGTTTCCGAAATAGTTCGCACACGTAATTATGAAAATAATATTATTTCTGCGAAAATGCTTAATTAGTATTGTCCGGCTGATTTGATGTGATTTACTAGCGATTTAGTTCAGAGTCTTACTTCGTCACTTTATATTATTTTGCGTAATCGTACGCTTATTGTATCAAAACTCATGTTTTACTTCCTTTGGAGATACTATTGATTGCTCTTTTGCAATCGCTTGCCTTTTCATTCTGGGTCATTCTAATTTTCTTCACAATCACAATTCACTTAGCTAATTATTTTTTTATCTATTTAAATTTATTCTTTTGGTTCTTGTTTTATAATGTTTTTGTATAAATGAACATTAAATCACCCTTAATTTGTTTTAAATAATTGGTAATTTTAGTTTTAAACAAAAATAGCAGTAAATACTATGCAATTTAAAATTTTTATGTTTATCGTAAAAACCGCTAAAGATAAATATAGGGACATTACATATGGATCGACAAAAAAATGAATTCTACAGCACCTGCTGTAAAAATATATAGGATGGTCCATTCAAGAAAATGGAGAAAAATCATTTCAAAGTCGACAAAGTTAATACTTCTGTACTGACCAGCCCTGTATATCTGATAATATGAAATTCACAATTTTTTGACAAGATTAATTGTAAAGTTGATTTTATACTGACCAGCCTGTATATCTGATCATAAGAATAAGGTACAGGTATTATTTTCTGACCTTATCCAATCGGCACAACAAATTTGATTTCTAAATCTCGAAGCGTTTGGACACAGCGACGTTTTAATTTACAATATGAAATTCACAATTTTTTGACAAAAACCATTGTAACTTCAGAACTACCGATCAGATTATTTTGATACTTCTTGAAGTTTAAGAGGATAGCCAAAAGTTTTACATAAAATTAAAATATATAGGGTACTCCATTTAATAAAGTAAACTTTTTCATGTAACAGTTTTTCTGAAACAAACTGTATACCTGAAAATATTTTTAAAAGATGCTCATTTGGCAGCTAATACATCCCCAAAATTGCAAATTGTTACCAATCATACACACCAAGTTATTGGAAACGGACTTACTATTGCTCCAACCCTGGATAATTTCGATAGGATATAATTTCAAAAGTGTCAACAGAATGGGCAATAAAAACAGAATGGACAATAAAAACCGAAAGTTGATTGTGATAAGCTAAAAACAAGCAGCACCTTATGCGCGTTATGCGCAGGAAACCACCTATCCTTGTAATAGATGTGCGCAAAGCAGCCAGACAACATTAAGAAGCTAAGAATCAGCAAAACGATAGATGAGTAGGCGAGACGATCAAGGAGCGTAATAGATATATTTATGATTCATCAAAGGAAAAACCAAATCACAGTAAAAACTGAATTCTGGTCCTTTTCCGGTAATGGCGGAAGTGAGGAAAATAAACTGGAAACAACCGATAAGTAAAAAAGTTGGCATTCTCACTGGATTGCATTCGCACTACAGATGGAATAATACGACCCACAAATGACAGATCCCAACACAAGCCAAGAGATAGAATAAGCAGTAGAAGATTTAACCCTGAATATACATGAAATGTAACAGCTGCAAAAGTGAGGTAAATATTGAGAATATGTTGACCCATGTAGAACAGAAAAGGAACTAATAAGAAAGAAAAATTTACAGGAAAAATTAAAAAAATTACGAAAAGATGTAAACCAGATGATAAAAGAAAAACAACAAGAATATCGAGATTTGAGGATGAAGAAATAATGCTACGGAAATTTTTGCGGAAAAGCAGAAACAAACCAGGAACAAACCATCCAATCCAAGCAGGAAACAGGTTCCTGTACGAAGATAAAGATAAGGCAGAAACACTGGCCGAGCATTAAGTGCGTGAAACGAAAGGTGCAAACATTCTACAATTTGCAGATGACACGGCAGTTGTATTTCACGATAATATCAACACATTGGCAAAAAGAAGAATGGAGTACTGTCTGAAAGAACTGTCTAAATACTTCGGAAAATGAGAACAAACGTCGAAAAGACGGAGATAATTAGATTCACAACAAAGATAGAATGAAACATGACAATAAGAGTTAATAGTAAAAACGTAGAAACCAAGGCACTTATCTAGGCATAACCTTTGAGAAGAAGTTGAGCTTTGTGCAACATTTAAAGAAGTGAGAAGCATTGCACAAAAAACGGCAAGACGGGGAACTGGACATTAAAACATGAAAGTAACAACTAGAGCAAGAATAAGAATATTTAACGATCTGCTGCTAACACAACGAAGTTTGTGTTAGATAGTTTATAAATGGTACATACCATATTAACAAAACAATTAGATTAGAAATATCCTAGAACCTCCAGACCTAAACGAAATACCTAAACTGACACCCTGTCAGACCTAAACTGACACCACTAATGGAAAGCTAATATACGTAGTGCCGTCTCGCTGACAGCACTATGTACAAATGGATTCCATACATTGAAGAGGAAAGACTTCAGAAAATGGCCAAAGTGAAAGGAAAAAAAAATGATAAAGTGACAAACTATAAAACTACAAGAGGTTATTGAGTTTTAAAACTATTCCCGAAGCCATTATAAATAAATAAATAAAAAGGATCTTTATTTCATATAAACAAAAAAGTAGTACAATTAACAAGACGTATTTAAAGCATACATATTAAATCAAATGGTGAAGTTCAGTCAGTAATATGATATGACTATCCATTAGAACTCGCAGATCAAGCAAATGTTTGTAAATAAAAATGTAAATATTCTAGAATATACAGCAATCAATAATTACTAACTATGTAAAGGAAGCTGAAAACAACCATGCAACTGAGCCCTGAAAATGATTAACTTCAACCAATCCTTAACCCAATAATAACTAAGATAAGCCATACTAATTCGTAGTTCATTAACAGCAAAGAAAAACTCACAATATTGAATACTAGCCCTGCTCAGACATTAGTATTGATTTAATAGTCATCTTAAGTGAATATGTAGAAGAACACACGACAACTGTACACCTTATAGATCTGATAAGTAAATGAACGTTCAGCAGACATAGTTCAGTGATTAGGTGGAGCTATCCGTCCTCTACTGTGGACATGCGAGCGAAATCTAATACGGTTGTACAGGTACGGAGGTGTTTTGAAAATAATTCATTTATGATAAAATATACATTTATGTAATATTCTACGATTGGACATATTTAACCACATTGTATGCTTCAACTTATGACTGATCCTGGAATTTTTTTAAATTTTATAGATTAACTATAAGCAGGAGCTTTTAACCTTTTATATTCGATCCTTGTCACGCTGTATAAGGCAGGAGTAATATATAACATCACTATAATTGAAATGAGAGAGAACTAAAGCTTCGCTGAGATATGCCTTGAGAGACAGTGTATGTTCTAAAAGATTGTTTTTAAATTAATATAAGCTTTTTGAATACATGATGCAATATGACTGTGAAATCTTAAGTTTTCAGCAATTGTAAATCCAAGACATTTAACATGCGGCTGCAACTAAATAACATTAGTGCTCTCAAAGAAGATTGAAATAATGGTTTAAGTCGTGAAGCATTTTTTTTTCGGTCCACATAAGATAACTTCAGTCTTCCCCGCATTCAAATGTAGCGAATGATCACAACAGATGTAGATAATTCTTTTCAGGTCTTCATTAATTCTTGAGCAAGTTGCAAGCTTGTCAATTTCTCTAAATTTATAGAGTATTTGCGAATCATCTACGTACATATGATAATTATCAATATTAGATAACTTAAATAATTGTGAGGTATAAATTGAGAAAAGCAAAGGACCTAATGTTGAGCCTTGCGGTACCTCTCTTCTAACCGGTAGTTCCTGAGAGAGATTTCCCCCTGCATTAACAGTTTGTGTCCTATTGGAAAGAAAGGTATGTAAAAGGCGAACCGAAAATTGATTAAATCCAATATATGACAATATGGCTTCGAGTAAGTTATGATGCATCGTGTCAAAAGCCTTCGGGAAATCCAGAAGCACCAGTACATTAAGATCTCCCTGATCTGTGAGCCACAAGATTTTTATTTGTCACATCGGTAACAGCACTTGTGCAGCTAATTCCAGGTCTAAATCCAGATTGATGCATAGACAGTATATCATTTAACTCAATATATGGACTAATCTGCGACGCTATAACTTTCTCCAATACCTTCGACAAGGTGCACAGGATACTAATCGGTCTATAGTCTTTTAATTCCAAGGGAGCACTCGTTTTTTGGAACTGGAACTACCGAACCTTTACGCCAAATCTCAGGAAAATATCCGCAAGAGAGACAGGAATTTGATGATATGCGTGATAAATAGACTTACAAATGGATAGCTAAATTTAAGCAACTTAGATGGCATATCATCTATTCCCGAACTACTATCATTTAAACTAAGTATAATATTAGATATTAGATTTTCACTTATCGATGTGAACTTAAACGAGTTATTATTTAAAAGCAGTTTGTGATTTGAATAGAATTCTATTGTTTCGTTAATATTACCAGTAGAATGCAGTACAACGTTAAGAAAAAAATAATTTATAGCATCAGCATCCGGTAGTTGCGATAATAAGTCACCGGCTTTGTTTGCAGCTCCGATGTTGAGCGTTTTAAGAGCTTTTCAAAGAGATTTAGTATTATTCAGATGTAGACGATGTTCAAAAAATGCCTTCTTTTCTAAATAATGCTTTTAGTAGTTAAGTTCCGAATTTGTTTATAGTAATTCCAGTCAGTCAACTGATTGGTCTTCTTGTACTTCTTAAAAGCTCTATCCCGGAGTGACATTTGAAATCTAATATTATCTGCCAGTCATGGAGCCTTAGGCATAGTTATTTTAGATGTCATAAATGACGCATTCAGGTCCGATAGATCAGTAAGAGTAGATGCTATGTAATAAATCTTGTCATCAATATTCTCCAAGGTATAAATGAAGTCTAAGTAGCAATACGGAAGATCATTAATGATCAATATTAAAGTGTTTAAAATTTCTGTAGGTTTTGATAAAAGGAGTATAACTAGGTTTAGACACTTTTATTTCACAGGTGACTAGATGATGGTCCAAGTAGTGGTGCATGCTGTGTGTCTTAATATTACAGAGCCTGTCACTGTTAGTGATGATTAGATCAATTAAGCTAGAACTTGTACCCGTAATTATTGTAGGTGATTGTACCCGTAATTTGTTTTTTCTTAATATTTTCATTAATTGATTGAATATAAAAGATTTTATAAAGTTTTGAATTAACAAGTTGTTTAAAGTAAATGCAATTAAACATCTCGTCAAGCAGTCTGTTAGCATTGCTCGTTACATCTAGAACATTAATATTGAAGTCTTCACATACAAATATATTGTCTACTAATAGAAGCAATAAAAAGAGACGTAAGAGAGGGCGGCACCATCTCGCCCAAACTAATCACTGCCACATTAGAAAGGAGGATAGAACGGGAGGAAATGGGAGTAAATATAAACTGCGAAAAACTACCTAAACCATCTTCGATTTGCCGACGATATTGTTCTAATCGCAGACAGTATAAGCGGAGCAACCTTAGTGTTGGTAAGATTGCACCTAGCCTTAGAAAAAGGAGGATTAATAATTAATATGACAAAAACTGAAATCATGACAAACCTTGTTCTGGTGGGAAGTTTTTGCGTAGGTGCAGAAACAGTAAAGGAAACAACTGCATATAAATTTCTAGGGCATGAGGTCCGTATCGGCATGGATAATCAAACTTGCCAACTTGCTCGTAGAATTGGATTAACATAGCTCGCCTTTGGAAAACTTCGCAACGCCCTTAAATCAACTCTCCCAATCTGCTTGAAGAGGAAAGTTTTTAACCAATGTGTTCTGCCAGTGATGATTTATGGTTCGGAAATCCTAACATTAACAAAACAAATTGAGAAGAAAATAAGAACGACCCAGTTCGCAATGGAGCGATATATACTACGATTATCCTGTACCAAACAATGAAATCCGCAGACGAACTGGAGTACAAGATGCAATACAAAAATAACAACTTTGAAATGGAACTGGACCGGACATATTGCTAGGATGACAGATGATAGAAGGATCAAACGCATTACTGAATTGAGGCCCAGAGAAGATGCACTAAGAAGTAGAGGACGACCTCCAACTAGATGGTCATACGATTTAAAACGCATCCATACAAACTGTTACAGGCAGCTCAAGGCTACAGGCGGCTGTTCAGCAATGGATTAGAATAAGCTAGTGATGATGATGATGGAAGCATATTACTGGTACTCGTTTCTAATGCTCGAAGGAAGGTTATAACATTTTGTGATGGTGGACGATATACAACCCCAAAACCAATACTATTTCCCAACAGTTGAATAATAATCCAGAGCTGCTCTATGTCTTGGTTAGATACAAAATGTTCGTATTTAGTTTTTGAAGTAAAATGCAACACCTCCACCGCGAAGCTCTATCTATACGTACTATTGAATACCCATCGATATAGCATCCAGAGTTTGCAATGTCTTTATTAAGCCAGGTTTCGGATAATGCCAAAAGATCATAATTCTCCACAAGTACCTTTTGTTTTAGATCGTTAAAATAAGCTAGGATTGACCGACAATTCAATTGAGCACATGTGAACCTCATGATAAATATCAAGCAGTTTTAACCTCATGATAAATATAATTCGCGGGTTACAATAGTTAAAATCTTAAGCAACCAAGAGCAACGCAATACAGCAGGGTGAGTGTAACAATAAGGAAAGCCAAGTTAATTAATTTATGTCTATGATAATTATAATTATTTGAGAAAAGGATATAAAAATGTTTTAGTTACAGTTAGTAGTTATAAAATCATTTTTTTTAAAGTTGCATAATTAATACTTAGTCAAGTCAATAGTCTAGTCAATAGTTTAGTTCTGAAAGTAAAGTTATAGAAATTCATTTCTAAATAAGTCTGAATAAATTAGATTTATATTCATGTACGTAAACAAATTACTATTCAAATGTTACTTTATTATATTTTCAATTTTAATACCTACGTATATACACGCATTTTTGTTTAAAAAATTTATGGCACAAATTCCGCTTGTTTCAATTCAAGGACACCTTAAAGAATGTTAACTATTTTAGTATTACATGCAATATTTGGATGTTTAAAATGTATCTGTATTCCTCAGTTTGAATATAACTTTTAGTCAAATTACTTTTAATATATTTTTATTTTCTATAGATTCAATTTCTTGTTATCCTCTTTAATCCAAGATTTACTTGGTTAAATGAAGATATTACAAATATGTATACTTACATAATAAATATAGAATCATTTCTGTAATAAATATAACATGTATTATACAAAATATTTAAAAAAGTTTACAGTGTCAATTTACACTAAGAGCATTTAAATCGCATAATAAAACTGATTTCTTTAGCTTGTCTAGTTTTGGCAACACTATGTTCTGAAGACTAGACCGAAGCTGTTCATATGCAGATACAATTTCGTCTTATACCTTTCTGGCAGTGTGCCTAATCCATGATTTGGCGATACGTTCCATTGTATAAAGGATCATCTTACAAGATCCGTTTACCTCATTTATAGTTGCTGCAATAAATTCAGCCAGTCTGTCGTCCTTATTACATGATTTCAAGTAAGACAATACTACATGGTCCATTGCTGAAGTAGTTTTAATAACTTCTTGTTTTAGTAAAGCTGCTCTTGCTAAAAATCTTTGCGCTGGTTTACATAAATCTTTGCAGTAGGATTTAGTGAAGTTAATTCGTTTATACCATGGAATCTTATTTCTTATATTTATACGTAGTTTTTCCAAAGATTTTTTTATGTCACTTACATCGGATCTATTTTTGCATTCTTCAACTAAACGATTTGACTGCTTCAGTTCCTTTCCTATAACAATTATGGTATTTATAATTATGTTGTCTACACTCTTTACGTCACTCAAGCAATTAGGCTTATTCAAAATCTCAGCTGAACTAATAAAATATTGCAAGTCATATGAAAAGATTCAAGTTAATCATGCAGGGCAATAAACAAAGCGAATGGCACTGAAAACTAGTGTTGTGGCTAGTGGGAAATTTCGTCCCACTTATATAAATGTAGCAATGTTAGCAACACTGCGGCGGGTACGCTCTAAAATAAGAAATATCAAAGCATGAATTGCCAAATAGCTAGCGGGTTCTAAATTTGGGTTATATATATATTGTATTGAATTATGGTGTAGTTCTGCGAGTTGTATAACTTTGTAGTAGTTTCCATCAGGAAAGAAATGAGTAGAGTAAAGAAAAGGAGTTCCGTTCTATCCTTTTATCTCTCATACACCATATATTATTTTCGAAATAGATATAGGAACTATGAAAGACATGGGATTCATAAGAATTTTTGATTTTATGATTTTGATTGATAAACAAGTTTTCGTTTTGCAAAATTCTCTGCGCTTTATTCTTCCGTTTTAGTATTGCTTATCTGCTGCGTATTTTCCGAACCTCAAACAATTTGCTCCTATTTCGTAACTGGTTCGTCAAAAGCAACTAGCTGGTCCAGAGAGCTTAGCAATGAGGAAGCAGAGAACGCACTGTCAAGACGCCCAGGAACAGCCGGATCATCAAAAAGTGAGTCGAAATAAATTCGCGGGTTACAATTGGCAAAATTCGTGAGGCCTGTATAAACCACAAATCGTGGCGCTAAATGGCCAAAAATGAACAACTCAGTTCAACCCCCTTCAAATTCCAAAATGTCCAGTTATTTACGGACGAGACCGAGTGCCTGCAATTCCAATGGTGCCTCGCTTGCATTGGCAACTTTCAAACACCGCCAAAGGCTGTGGGACTCCATTTGCTTCAGCGCTTGAATATTCTTTTATTTTGATTTATTAGTGGGCTAAAAGCAACCAGATGTATACCGGTGCGACATTCTCGAAATCACAGTACTTCCGTAGGTACAACACTACTTCAGCAATGCGGAATGGACTTCCAACAAGAATCACACTAAAGCCATCCAAATCACAATACTAAAACCACACGAAAGTGGAGCACAGCCCACTTTTGTGTGATTTTCAAGATTTGATCTCGATTTCAACTCATCTCAATTACATCTTGCAGAATGTCCATCTGTGCCTGTGTTGAAGATCACAAAAGTTTGAATTCACTCATCTTCATGCAATCGTTGGGCCGAGAATGGGACATATTCACGCAAAACTCGAGCTTCTTGTTTTGTAAAATTTATTTTGCTCATTAAATTTCCATTTAAAGATATATATCATCATTATTTTTGTCACTTTGTAGAAAATGGCTGCAAATTTTCCCAAAAATTCAAAATTTATAATAGGTGGGTAAAGCTTTATATACAGATAGATTCTCATAGCGTGCATTTAAATACGTTTACTAGATTTAAATATTTGTGTTAAAATGCGACATCTGTAACAAAGTTACTTAAAAATAAAAGAAAAATAAAAATAATTCTGGATAAACTATAAGATTCCGCTTATAGAAATGTCTGTCTGTGTATATTATTGTATGGATTAAATAAATAAATACTAATGGGATACCCTTTTCCAGGCCTATTTTTAAATAAAAATGTCATAACAACTTGTTAAGATAGGTACATTAATTGGGAAATTAATTAGTGCAATAAACAAATAAGAAAGCGTTATTAACTATATTTTTCCGTTGTATTTAAATTTAAGAATTATTTAAAACATATTTGTAATAATTACGAATCGATGTACAAAATATAAACAAACATGATAATAATTAGTAACCGCTGTGCGCTATGAAATGATTTAAGTAGGGATATTTGGAATGTATATACCGGCCTGTATGTGAGAGAGAGATAGCTAGTACTGCTCATACGTAGAACCGAACATTGTGAATAATGCATCAAAGCAAACATGACTGATTGTCGCTGATGGCTGGTACGCACAGATATATTATTATATCCTTTAATTTCTCTTCTCCGTGTATTAGGTATTGTTAATGATGCTATAATTTATTTATGTTTTAACTCTCGCTAGAACATTCTTTTGTATGGATACCCGTAGCGGGTCACAACGTGATGTGTGACGACTTTCGCACGTACCGCGACAAGCAGATAGAGGTACACACGGCTCTTGGCCTATAAATAGTCCCGCTTTGAGTATTTTAAATTAAGTTTGGCCTTCGAGCTCCAGCGAGACACAACACCGAACAGTGACCAGTGATAGTTACCAGCAGTAAACTATATATTTGGTAAGCAACTTTATATAGTTTGCATTGTATTAGTTATATTTCATGTGTTGCTTAGATTTCTTTGTTGTGCCGTATGCATGTGACGACATGTCATTGTTGTAACTAGTGGTAGTCACTAGTATACAGAAGCGTTAGTTCTTAATGCAACGCTACGAGACCATAGTGTATATTATTAGCGAAACTGGTGGGATTCGTTTGGCATACAGTAGCGTTCGTTGTTCTTAATGTACCTCAGCTGTAGTACTTGCCTTCTTTCACCGTCCGAACTAAGAACGCATGTTGTTGGGGTAACTAGTGGCAGCCACTGGCATATAGTAATGTTAGTTCTTAATGCAATGCTACGAATCCATGGTGTATACTACTAGCGAAACTGGTGGCATTTGTTTGGCATTCAAACATATCTGTCCCGAAGGCGTCGTTAGTGCCCATAGTATTTTCCGATTATACCTCCAGGTTTGCTATTGATATTGTGTGCTTGAATTTGCCGCCATTTTCCGCTACTTTCCGTATTATTATTTTGTCACCGGTACTACTAATATTTCTCTAAGCGCCGTTTTTTTTATTATTTTAATTGCACTACGATTTTGCTATACGCCGATTTGCTTTGTTATATTTTGTGTACCATCTAGTATAAGACCGCTTGTCGAACGCTTATTTCATTTAACATTCATGTATTTGATTAATTATTAATATCTAATTGAATATATATATTTTTTTCTCTATTTGTTTATATTGTGTAGAAGAATAATTACTGTGACAAACGATAAAGCTCCCCATAAACAGCGTCGCGAGTGGGAGTTCAGGTAGCATATGTATCTATAAGATTTATTTATAAGATTTATTTATAAGATGTATTTAAAAGATATAGTACAATGTTGATAGGTTATTTTGCAATATGTGTCAAACTGCTCAAGATAAAGGATTTGACTAAACTTCTCAGGTACTGGGTTTTAAAAAATAAGGGGTTGGTTATTTGACATTGAAGAAAAGTGAAATATTTAAAATAATTTGTTTTCCTAATAGTTGGAAAAATTAACTTTGAATGTAAGATAAAAATTTCTATATTTAGGTATTTCCTCTGAATGAATGTTATTTAATTTATTGGGAAATTAATAAAAAGAATGGAAGACATTATAAATGTTTTCGGTTACTTAGGGAAACATTTAACATAAACGACAGAAAATGTTAAAAGTAATGTAAGTTCGGGATTTACGAAAAAATACTTTACCTTCAAGATTGATATCCAATTGACTTTCAACTAATAAGAAAAATAACAAATATGAGAAAAAAAAGTAGCTTCATTTTATTTATTTCGTTGGACAATGTGATAATTTTAAAATCACTGAAGCAAACTGATTTTGTAAATAGTAAAACTCGTTTATATATTCATTATTTTAGAAATACAAGTAAGGTTATAAAAATATAAGTATCGACATTAGTGGCAATATGTTGGAACTGGAAATATAATATTCCAAAAAAGTTCTTGTAGTTTTTAGTGCTCCGTTATTTAAACAAAATATTATATTTAGTATACTACTTTAAGTTGCAATAACACTTGATAAACTTTTCAAATAATACTTTAGTCCCGAAAAACTTAAAACTTAGGATAAACGCAAAACATATGAACAGAATAACTTATTTTCCAATGGTTTATAATTACTGCAATACCGTAGATTAAATAATTTAAAACTGTATTTATTTATAGAAACATTTCGAAGAAGCTGGTTTCTATCGCGATTTTTGTACTTTTTTTGTGCGGGGGATATTTGTATTTTCTCCAACACGGCTACTATAACAGATACCAAACAAGTTTGCTAATATAAGTTGTAATAGATTGATATTAGAGTAATAGAAATTTTTAGTAACTATTATTTGCTTTGTTCAATAAAAATATTGAAATACCTAAAAGAATTTGGAATAAAGTCATGAAAATTATGTTTACTTAAGTTGATAACAAATGTCAGTAGTACCAGATTAAAAATTATAATCAAAGATAATTTTGACTCAGATTAACTTTGAAACAAAATGTTTTAAAATATTAGTTGTGTCTAAAATATTAATTGTATTATTTTAACTATTCATTTTTTAAGTTGTAAAAACACATAAAACAGAAATATTAAAATAATTATTTTCATTTTATTATTTTTTTTAGAATAACTTAAAGTCGATGAACTAAAATAATTTTTGAGACTGTAGCCCCTGTAGTAACTGACATTGTAGTAACTGACGACAACGAAGTCACTGAAAGCAGAGGCTACTGATCAAGGCTGCGACGTATGACAGAAATAAACTCAATCTATCCTAACCTGGTTTTTTAAGCTAGTTGATGTTTCATAAAGTTCATATGGAGTTTTCGAAATAATTATCTTACCTAATTAATAAATAATGGTTTTTTACGTCTTAAAGTAATCCTATCATACATTCATTATTTCCTCCAACAGAATACCGTATTTCTGATAATACTTATAGATGAATTAGAGGGGTTAATGGAAAGAGACTTTGATTGTTAAGGTTCGTTTATCATCTCGATTGTTCTGATGGATTGGTGCGAGGCTTATTAATTAATCTTATGTAAGATAATATTTCGTCTGACTGCCGTCTATCATGTCCTGGTTTTCTAAGAAACATTTGAATATATATAAATATGTTATAACACAATGGTATTTGTAGATACCAGGGGGATTAAGAAGAGGAACAGGATATACTGTTCGACGAGATGAAAGTCGCAAATACCTTTTTCTCGCAAACTAAGAGTAGGTAAATCAGCAGGAATCTACAGAATATCCTCTAGAAAAAAGGGGGCAGAAAATCTTCCGCACACTATGTCACAAGATATGGAAAACATGTTTCAACTTCAGTATTGCTTCCCCATATAAGAAAGGGTCAGGAACAGTATGCGAAAACTACCGTCTGATAGGTCTGATGTCACATTCCATCATGATTATGTTATACATTTCAAAAGCGAGACTACAAGCCTCCCTGCTACAAGAAATAGCTCCAAAACAAGCTGGATTTGTGAAAGGACGGGGTACCCGAGAATAAATTTTAAAGGCGAGACAGCTTCTAGAAGAGGCCTGAGAATTCTCGGTACCGATGTACCTGTGCTTCGTAGATTACGAGAAAGCGTTTGATATCATTCGGTGTCCCAGGATAAGGACAATATTAGTACCACGTCATCTTATCATTCTCGTCAAAAAGCTGTATGGGACTTCGCGGGTGGCCGTTAAAATCGATAACACATAATTCAAAAATTGCTGTATTAGGAATGGCGTTCGTCAAGGATGCGTACTTTCACCTTTACTGTACAACATCTATAGCAAAGTAGTGATGGGACGCATTTTAGAAAACTGAAGCGGAGGAGTGAAGTTTGGTGGAAGGCGTTTTTCGGACCTTCGATTTCCTTATGATACTCCTCTGATAGCTAGCAGCACCGAAAGGCCTTTAGAATTCAGTGCTAGACGTAAGCCAAGACTATGGGTTCAAAATAAATGCCAACAAGACAAAAGTCATGATATTTGTCCGAGTTCAAAGGTAACCTACAAGAATATGGAACTTTGAAGTCGTCAAAAAATTTGTGTATTTGGGCTCCATGCTCCATAAGTCTGGCTCTTGCCAATTGTAAATAAGATTACGAATTGAAATTGCCTGCTCAGCCATGAAGAAGCAAACAAAAATCTGGGAAGTTCGAAATATCTCGGAAGCACTAGGAAAACGAAGGCAACTCGTGTAAACGCATAAGTTGTTCCCGTTTTTCCGTATGATTTAGGGAACTCGGTAATCCGTTCCAACGATAGGAGAAGAGTATCCAAATTGATATCATTAGCTACCATACTTACCTATTTGATTCCCTGTGTTATCCTGATACTGGATACATTACTTTGAAATCGAACAATTTCCAATATTGCCAATCAATCTTTATGACCATTGTAACAAACTTTTTAAAATTTGTTGCATAGTTTTTAATCAATTCTTTTACAATAAAACGAATATGTTAAATGTTGCTTTAGAATTATGAACTAATATTACAATAAATACAACTTTTCTAGTTGCATAAGCAAATACATATGAATTATTTTACAACCAGTGTTTATTTAATTACGCTACTTCTTAGTTTCAAACATACGCTTATTTACTATTTCAATAATGAAATTTTGAAGCATGTTAATATCTACGCAGAGCGGTATAAAATTCTCTCTACACAATCGATCCATTGTAACAATTTACTTCTCTATTACTGAAGACAATGAGACATAAATTGGAAAAATGTGGAAAATCCACAAATTTCCGATATTTGAAATTCTTTTCCTATAAAAAATGCTTTGCCTAAATGTCATTAATTGTATAAAAAAAATTAGAAATTTAATACTATACTTGATGCAATGCTAAATATATTAATGTACATGTGTGGTTTGACAGAAATCTAGGCTAAGTAAGAAAACGCATGGTTTTCTTTTTTTATCATTTATTTTTTGAACGTAGTCCCCTTTTAAGGCAATACACATTTCAATCGCTTATTACAAAACGGCGTCCTTCGAGACATTTTTTTAGGTTTGGGAACAGGAAGAAGTCACCAGAGGCTAGATCTAGTGAATACGGTGGATGGTAAATCCCTTTGTAGTTTAATTCGTTGGAACCAGTACGATTTTTTTTTATTCGGCATTGAAACGGTTCAAAAATGCTACGTAGTAATCGCCATTTACGGGTTTACCCTTTGCTAAGTAATACATAAGAGTAATGCCTTTTGCATCCCAAAAAACTGTTCCCATCACCTCATTGGTCGATCGAATTGGCTTTGCTTACTTCGGTAGGCCTTCGCAACTTTCTCTCCACTGCTTTTACTGTTCCATTGTCTCCTGCGTTTAATAATGGGCCCACGTTTCATCAACATCAACAGCCTATCAATGAAACAGTCTATCGGATCACGTTTTAGCTTCGCCCAAAGATTCTCGGAATCCAACAGACGTGTGCATTTTTGGTCGAAAGTAAGTAAACGCGGCACCCATCGGTTGGATAACTTTCTCATATCCAATGGCTTATATATGATGGCGTGTACATACTCAGTTGATATATTTGTACTCCCTGCTAGCTCACGGATTTTGATTCGACGGTTTGTCATAATCATATCAGGGGTTCTGTTGTCAATTTATGGTGTAGTGATGATATGGTCATCATCAAAAACACTCGTACGACCACGAACAAATTCAGCTTTCCAAAATTTAACTGTTGTTAGAGACAGTGGAGACTCGCTATAAACAGGATCCAGTTCGGCTGTGATTTCTGCACCGTTTCTCTCTTTTTGTGAAGGAACTTAATCACTGAACGATATTTGATAAACACAAAAGTTGCTTGCTTGCGACAGCTACAAAAACAAACTAATTATTCCTTTTACTTCAAGTTTGGCAAACATCATGCGTTGGTTGTCAGGCTAGATTTATGTCAAACCACCCTCATGTAAATTATATCCCACTAAAGTTCATTAAACGGATTAGGAAAGAAAAGGTTTACTAATATTACTAATATTATAAAAAGAAACTTTATTTTGTTGCCCAATTTCTAATTCGTATTTCATGTATTCCTTATCAATCTTTAGCAATACATATATATATAAAGAACTGTCATTAATTTTTAAAATATATTTCAATAATAATTGTTTTATGTTTAAGACAGGATTTAAAGAAAATGTTTCCTATTAGCTTAGTAAGCCTTTTGTGTCTAGTTGTAGGACTAACAAGTAAGTTTTGTATATTGTTGAATATCTAATTTCCATTTGCTATATAACATTTGCTATATGCCAATTCACAATATACCAATTAGCCTCGTACTAATGACAATTTAACACATCGATTAGTTTCAGTAGTGTTTTTGATATACTTTGTAAAACTATGTCAACAATATATTATATATGACAGGGATTATATTATTCATATATTTTTTTATTATAATTAAAAAATTATAGCCTAGGGAAATCAAGCTGTTCGATGGAGTTATATTAATTTGAATAAAAGAATCGTTGTTCAGTAATTACAATTGAATTTAGCAAATTTTGAAATTGTTTTTCTCACCTGATTTTATTAGCTCAGAATTATAAAAATTATTATTTATAATTTCAGAAATATCTGCTGACATTCTGCAATGCAACCCTGTAAATGCAGTAAACGCAGTAAACCAGAAAATGCAAAGTACGTCGAAAAAAATTCTTTACGAAGATACATTGTTCGCCAAGCTAATTGTTGAAAGCGGAAAACATCCGAATGGCCACACTCTACATGAAGCATTACAAGCTTTGAAGCACGCGAATGAATTAAAAGTTCAATGGTTTAAGGACGCTGTATTCAATATAGTTAATCCAGGACTCGCAGTTTGTTTAATATTGGAGTCTGTATTTAGGGCAGCTGAATATATAGGCCCACTAATCATCAATCTGTATAGAACTTTAAAATCTATAGGAGAAGCACTGTTGGCTAAGAAAGACACAAGCCAAACTTTATTAAATAAATTAGCTACTATAGTCAATATTATGAAAACGAATTTGTTAATGCTTGGGAAACAGGTTAATGATTCGTCCAATTCCATCAAGAAAGACCCCAAAACTTCACAAGTAGCTTTACAATCGATTACCAATTCCTACATAAATGTTGCAAACAATTTAAAAGATATCAAATTTCCTAAATTGTAGTTTAATACCGAACAATATTTTAGTGTTTATTTAACTTATTATACAGATATATATTTATTTAATTACTTTCATTAATTAATTTTAATTATTTTTAAGCTTCACTTACTCTAGTACATGAAAGCAAATTTAAAGATACCTGTTCTGTATTTCACAACCTAACAACCTAACATATTTCAAAGAATACAATATGATGACGTATATAGTCAATTTATTCGTGCTTTTATTCGTTGCATCACTGTCGCATAGTTTTGAAAATCCTACACCGGCACAAGTCCTAACCGGCTGTTTTTAGAAATGAAAATTTCTTCTTATGAATTATTAATTTATGAATAATCCCTTATAATAATGGATGAAATGGTTCCGTACATCTTCAACCAGCCTATTTCTGAAGAAACTTGTTGAAATTATAAATTGTTCGTTATTGTAATTATGTACCTATTACTTCAAATATGTTATACTTCTGACTTAAAAATAGCATTATTTACTCAACATCTAATGATAGGGTAGACAGAGTTTGCATGTACTATAGAGAGTATCGTGGATAAGGATATTAATGACTTGATTGTTAAGTTATTCGTTTGTTGAAAAGGTCCGGTGATGCCGTATTTCACCTGTTTCTCAGTTAGACTGTTGTAATGCTTTCTGCAATAATTTATAATAATTAAAAACATCAATTTCGAATTAGATCTAAGACAAATATACTGCTCGCTGCATTCAAAAATTGATCATTCATAAGACAACGTTTGAATAGTATGAGAAAATTTCAAACATCTTCAACTAGCCGCTTTTATAGAAAATTTGTGGTAAATAAAAATTGTTCCTTGTTGGTACCTTTTTTTTGTCTTACGTAGGAAGTGGAGAATCTTCATA
Organism: Adranes taylori; assembly: GCA_009867245.2. NCBI lineage: Eukaryota > Metazoa > Arthropoda > Insecta > Coleoptera > Staphylinidae > Adranes > Adranes taylori. The sequence goes on from WYDF02257782.1 coordinate 19,195, forward strand.
AAAGGAAGGATGCCCGGTGCATCCAACAACTATGGGATTTTTACCCACTAAACTCCACTCCCTGTTGGTATTGTATATTGTTGGGACATTGGTGAGTTTATTTAAAAGAGGCTTTAGGATTTATCATCCTCTTCAGCCTGGAACTGGTAATTAATGGAATGCTTTTCGAATTTTGGTAAGCTGATAGCTTGCAGATAAGATATATGCTATAGCATTCGCTTTACAGCCTAGGGAACCTGGAACACCTCGGCCATAGCATGGTCAACTGATGAGGAGGTTTGGTTTAGTGGGATGAACTGACTTGCAGGTGGTCTTGTCTTAATGTCCTTGCTTGGCTGCGCAAGTCGTTGTTAGTTGACCTGAAATAGATATTAAGGTTGTTGTGGAAGAGTGATTATTTGTTTAATTTTTTTATTTTTTTTGTCTTTTTGTTTTTTTATAATAGAGGCGTAGGGATCATCTTAAGGACAGTGGGATTAA
>WYDF02257793.1:0-19670 GCA_009867245.2 Adranes taylori
CACCATCCACGATCTTAACAGCTTTTCACCATTAGGTAAAATTTGAAAAAACCAGTCGCGATTAAGCTTTCTTGTTTAACCTTTGGCTTTGATTGTATTAGCAGGACGTATTACTCCTTCACTGAAATCGGCGACTAAATTTAGAATTGCAAACGGACCTTGACGTACCAGAAATACTCTTGTATTGTCGTCAATATTATTAAGCCATAATCCAACATCTTTCATAGAAATAGTCGGAATAATTTGTGCAGTAGTTGAGCCCTCTTCATTTAAATATGAAAATGCCGCCACAAAATATATGCCACCCGGTGCGGACCGCACCCACCGCCCCTCCCTAGGTACGCCACTGTTTGAGTGTACAGATTGTAGTTTGAAAACTGTACATAAACGAAATTTTCTAATTCACAAACGAACTCATTCAGAAGAGAAGCTTTTCAAGAGTTCGGCATGTGATTGCAAAACTGCACACAAAGCAAGTCTTTTAAGTCACAACCGAACTCGTTGTTTGGGGAAAATTCCATTGTTAACTTCAACTACTTATGTTGTATGGTTATATAATATATGTCTATATACATGCTGAGTCACCATCGACGCCACGGAGTTTTATGGGGAAATCGTACATATTTATTATGTATCTTCCAGTATAATAGCATTATATGTGATTTTAAGGGCTACAATTTAAAAATATTTGTAAATATATAACGTGCTCCAAAAAAGGGTAGCATATCAAAGTTATGTTTTTTCTTATGGAACATACTATATATGATCACATTTTTGAATTGTTCGTAAAAAATAAGCTGAAGTTTCATGAGGTTTTGTTATGCCTAAATACTAAGTTATTTCGATTTTCCTAATAGTGGAAAGTCCTGAAAATAATTATACATCTCACGATTCTAAGAAATTTTCTGTCAGATCTATATAAGTAGTTGGTTATTCTGTTTATGTACATAATCACTGCATATTAAATATAATTATACACATGGTCATAAATTTTAGTTCAATTATTAGAACATTCAAACTAAATTTTTGGGCTTATTTAAACTGAACATCCTGTATTTTATAAACCTACCGTGTAGCTAATTTAGTTAGCTTTTCAAACTGTACTAGGATTCCCTCTACCCAAAATCTATTAGTTATTAAGTTATTTAAGTATTTTGTCACACTTCCTTTCAAGTTATAAAAGGAAAACGTTTTCAAATTGTTTTTTTGTCCTTTTATTTTTTTTTTATAATTATTGAATAGTTTAATTATTAGTACTAACATTAGTACCATTTATTCAAATTCCATTAGTGTACATTACCTATTTAAATGCCATTGGTATCCATTGCCAAAAGCATTATTTTTGGCCTAAATATTTTACTTGTTAATTCTAAATTATCACATCATCTTGATAATTAGTTTTATTTACAGGGCTTGTGCAAAAATTAAAATTATTACGCTAAGTCGATCCACCAATGAAACGTAAATATAATATTACGTTGCGTGTGTGCATAGGAAAAAATTGCTACGTCACTGTGCATATGCCCAATAATTCAAATCAAACATGACCGTCGTGTCGATTAGCTGATTAAATATAAACAAAAGTTTGTTGCATTGCGGCTTAGAAAAGTTGCAGTACATTACTTAATCACATTTATAAAAATATAAATATAAAGAATGAATTTCAAACTCAACACGTTATGAAATATGTAAACCAGAGGCCAAAATTTGCTTGAATCTTTATAAGCTGCGTTATGATTCTAACTACGAAAACGTCATTTATAATGTAAATTATGCCCTTCCGCAAACTCTATAATATATTATGTGCTTACAAGATACCCACTTTGCTAATTAAACGAAATATTATTGTCAAAACAAAAAACACGTGACGGAGCTTGGTCAGCTAGAACGACAATTGAACGTAATGCTAACTGCCAACGACAACGGTAAAGAAAAACAAGTCTTTATTTTGGTACGTACTGTATGCGCATTTTTACTTTTATTACTTTGGCTGCCATCTACCATGAAAAACACGAAACGTTAATCGATCGTAGTTGGCTACCTTGTATATTTAAAGACGTACGATCACAGCGCCGCTCTCTTGTTTTCCAACTTTATGACGATTCTCGACATCAGTCAAATTGTTACAATTTTATGTCATCTGTAATTAATTCCGAAATAGTTTCACTTTTATAAATAAGATATAAAATTGTGGTATAAATAAAGCCATATTCGTCTATGTCAAGTCGATTTACCTTTTGAATACGGTTTGTCATCGTTTCTCAGTGCGCAGTAGCTCTGTTACAGACAGACGATTTATTTTAATTATATGCACGAGCGCTGGTGCCGAAATAGAGAAAAGGTAAATTAGTGAATTAGTTTGTGCCGGCTATAGGAAGCAGACGCTTATTACGTGCGTTTTTCTTACATATATAGCATAAAATACTGGGGGGTCCTTAATTATTAAATAGAACGTAAAAGTGTAATGGCCTTTTTGCGTACAGTGCTAAAAAATTGTGACAAGAAATATGTGAATCAGCTGCTGTTTCAGTCGCATAATCGCAAAGATGTGTTATACGGAGCGATTCTAAAAGCTCATCAGGGCACGAAAACCGTCGAGACCCAAACGGTACCAGGTAGTGGAACAGCCGTCTCACAAAAGGACCCCTTGGATATTACCTTTGAAGATCATAGAGCGGCATTCAAAAGCAAAACCACATGGGAATTAGTGAGAGCTTACATTGTTTACCAAATATGTTCCTTCGAAACGATTGTTGATAATAACAGAAAGGTATGTAACATTATAAGTGCGTTGTTTAATGACCTTTTCAAGTCCCGTTAGTTATTTTGGCAATTGCATCTTTGCGAAACGAGTTCTGTGCTTACATAATAAGTATTTCTGACAAATAGCAATCATGTATTACTTAGAAATGAATAACGATCATTATAAAACTCATTGTATTATTTAAATGAGGTACTTCGCATAATTTAACAATGAAATAGGCTTTATTTTATTTCATTGATATTTTATATATTTATAATTTAATAGTTTACAAGTTTTTCTAAACGAAAATTCAGTAAATTAGATGCAATTGTTATCTCGGATGCACCGATTTTTTATTTCAAAAATTTAAGAGGCGTTAGCTATTATAAGCTATAAACTATAAGTTATTGTTTAAGTTGATTTGTTTAAAGATATTTATTTATTGAATTAACATCCGAAGAAGTTACACAACAAGATCACTCTAGGATATTTTAACAAATGATTTAGAGATTAAGTTTAATGAATATTTAATACTAATATTTAATAATAATAATAATAAAGGTGTGAAAAAAAAATATGAACAGATACAGTGTCCCTGTGTTCTTTTGTAGTTATTTTCATTGCTTCTTTCTTTTATGTTAACTTTGTTCATTTGTATGGATTTTCGGTGCCGTATAGTCTAGGACAGTGGTTCTCAAAATTTTTTCTTTACCCATTACCTCTTTTCCTTTCTCTCTTTTTTTTTGTGGATCCCTTCATAGCTATTCGACATAAGATGCATAAGACGACTATTCGATACCCTGTGAACCACCAGAAGTGTTATATGGATCCCGGTTGAAAAATACTGGTCTAGGAAGAGCAAACAGCGATTTTAATATTCCATTTCTGTAGTTTCTGTAGCTTATCCCCACGTTTAGGCCATATAGGTTAGATTGGATTGTATTAGCAAGTGGTTTATTGTTCTTTTTGTTTAGTTTCGTTTATGTATGGTGCCTCTTTTACAAAAGAAGAGCCAGGACAGACCCTTGTGGTACGCCAGCTTGCAGTTGTATGGATCTGGAGAGAGTGTCTCCAATTTTAATTTGGGTGGTACGGTCGGATAGATATGACTGGACAATTTTCAGTGTAGTGGGATGAAGGATATGAAGCGCATGGAGTTTCCGAACTAGCCAAAGCATGAGAGATATCTAGAAACACTGCCAAAGCGCAGTGACCATTGTTAAGTGCTCGTGTGATATCTGTTTGAAATTTTAGAAGAGAGTACATAGTAGAGCGTGACGCTCTAAAATCAAACTGGTTCTCTGGGAGAACTTTGTTTTCATAAAAGTTGAAGATGGTCAGGTTGATTGACTCGTTGATTTGGCATGAAATGACCCAGGGGAATCTTTTGGATAGGGTTAACGTACCGACCCCCTCTTACCTTTTAAGGTACTAAGATCGTTTAATACTTAGAAAATGCTATTTGCTTTAATACTTACTTTAATTTATCTACTACCGAATAAAATTATAGTTTTTTGATCGCTTCAGAATATGCAACGTTATAATCCCACCAATTTATCAACACAGAATAAATAAAACACTAGACTTTTAACGTTGTGCGTACCTTTCTGCTTTAATCATAAATTTATCTAGATAATTAATGGTTGCACAACCCTTAACAACGACATCCTGTACTTTATGATCCAGGCTGACGTACCAATAACTTAATCAAAAATGGCGTATCAATTGGTTCCTTAATTAATTATAAAATGATTATACTTACGTTTTCTGCAGTGTACCATCACAAACTGACTTTATAATTATTTTTATATTCACGCACGGTGACCTTATTTATTCCTTTAGATTTACTTTAATCTTTGTCGATAATTAAACTCGTTGCACAATAATTTAATTTACTTTTTTCGCAAAATTCATACTTAAAAAGATTTATTTGTTATCAAATATTGACCATGTACTCCTTCCCCCATAACTAACTTAGTATTAACACTTTAATTTAATTATTATTTTATTTGGAAGGAATTAATTATAATTTAATCTAAATTAATATGCTCAAAACTGAGAGCGACATGGATTTTGCCTGGTGAACATATAAATCGGTTTCAGTGAAGATGAGTGCAGCTTTTAAACCTAGCTCACTATCATAAAAGTAAACTGGAATGAGGATAATTTGCGTCATTGCGCTCGCCACCGCCCCGGGAAAATTCGACCTCGAATTTTAAAAACACGAGATTATCAAAAGCTTGATTAACCCCAAAAAACTGTTAACCTAATTACAACAAATAATCTAATCTATAAACGTATTGTATGTTCCCCTTCTAGTCTATCTAGTCTTCAGGCTTAGTCTATCCCTTGATTTTCAACTTCAATTTAACTCTGTCTAATGTAAAAGCTTCTAATCTTTCAAGTCCTTTTATTATTTCATCCACAACTACCTAATCTTGTTTCTTTATACAAAACTATTTAATCTTCATATAAGATAATTTATTTCAGGTTTCGTGGCTTCCTATAAGTTTTCCCCTTTGTTTCTACGATAGTCACCCTATTTGTTTGTATGCAGTGTTTAATTGGTCTTCGTCATTGATTGGTTGATTTTGACATATCATTTCCTTTAATAGTTCTTCTGAGGTAATTCTTTGTTTAATCCTGTGAATTTTAACATTGGTTTCTTTAACACTTCAACCGCAGTTTAATTTCACCACTTTTTTTTCGTTCAAAACCGCGGGAGAATTTTTTATTTTTAGAGTAGTTGTAAGGATTTTATTAAAGGAATGCAACAAAGAAAACCAATAATTGAAGGTTTTAGGTGGAAGTTTATTGACCTTTATCAAACAGTATGCGAGAAACGTATATATCGCGTTCACGACAAAGAAAAACAGTTATTCCACAATTTTCAGAGTGTGATAGATCTTGAAGCACGGTTCCATACACAAGCTTGCGTTGCAATTCTCGCACAAGGTTTTTGTTTCTTTTCGCACTTTTTTCCATTCCCATTTCTTCTGGAACAGCATGCGGCACACCTTCGACACCTTCGGTGCTTTTTTTTGGATTTGGAGGAATGTGGGATATGAAGTGAGAATGACTTAATTCCAGCTGCTATAAGCGGGTTTGAAAGAAGATTTCGTAACCTGAAAACAGTGTTATTGTTTGTAAGAAGTTCACTAAATTAATGAGTTTACCTATTCGAAATATTTGAGACCAATGGTATGTCGCTGTAACAGGCTTAGTATTGTGTCTTAAGGATTTATTTAATCAAAAAATGTGTTTCTGACAAATAATCGGCTAGAAATATTGATTGAAAAGTAAGGTTAGGTCAACCTTTTGACGTCTTGGAGATTCGCAGATAACCGTTCACTAGTCAGCAAATCAGTCATTGGCAAAGTAGAGAGTGTGCTTGCGTTGGCAATTGTTGAATTAGATAGGTTAAGTCAGTCGCCGCGAGGGGCGGGGTGACAGCTTTTAACGTAGAACAATTTTGGCTATTTCGTTAAGAGGAATAGTTGTTCTTTAAGTGACTATTGAGAGGATATAGTACATCTGCCACGAGGTAAGGCACGAGTAGCCTGTGCGAGTGTATTATAGGGAATATTCTCTGATAAGTCAGAAGTTATGATGAGCAGAGAAATTGGTTCGAGTAGAGGTCGCTGCGCGTGAACGACGTAATTATTCGGGATGCGGCGATACTGATTTGTGGGCTATCTATGGTTGGGAATAATTGATATTCTGAATTGGCACCATTGTAGAACTGTATCGATTTTTACTTTGTGAGAAATGATAGGGATAGAAAATGTGTTGAAATGGAGCTAGCGGATTGGTCGTTAACCAACGTAAGTGTTGAGATAGGGTTTGAGGGGAAATAGGTGGGGATTCATCTTGCTGAACCACTTGGGAGGCCTAATACGGATTGTCTCCTTGATTCACTCTCTTCTACCAATAACACGCCAAATTTTGGCGTCTTAAATTTCCAAGAAAGCATGTCTTGTGAATAAGTATAAATTTGTTAAATTGGGTATGGGATGTGGTGTTCTATCAAGTCACTAGGCTTTAGTTAATGATGAGGGCCCAGATTGGGTAAGAAATTAAAGATTTGTGTTATAAAATTGCGGTTAGTGTGGTTTTGAATTTTTATAGGCAATCACCTACACAGATTTTTCCTTCTAATTTTGTGTATAGTCTCTCCGTTAACATAAAGGGTAAAAAGGGAAACTAGTCTTTCTTTTTAATATCGGTGCTCCATATTTTAAAAGATCGGCTGGGATACCTTTGGGACCACCATTTTTCATAGTTTTTTTTATAACTTTCTCTATTAAGTCTTCGGTTATTATCATCTGTATTCTCTGAGTTCTGTAAGTTGGTGGTGACATTCCTGTATACTGTAGTTTATTGTTAAAATATTACATACAGTAGCGAGCAGAAAAATCAGTGTTAATATAAAATATCCATTATTTGGTAATTATGTTTGAGCGATTATTCTTAAAATCATAATTTTATCAGAACAACGAAGATATTTGCAATTAGCCCGCGCCTCCCTGGTGAACTTTACGCGCCCCTTCAGCCCCCCCCCTCCCCACCCCCCACTTTGGAAACTTCTGCTGTTGTCTGTTATCTCTTAGTTCGTTTTGTTAGTGCTCCTGGAACTGTTTTATGCTGATTAGGGATATGTTTGCTTTCCTGCTTTATTTGATCTGAGTGATTTTATGAGTTTCCATGCTTCTGTTAAGCGTGTACCACCTAGAAAAGTGTTAATTTTAGAACACTTCCTATCCCACATTTCCTTTTTTTTTTCTTTACTCAGCATTCTTTTAACTATTGTTAGCTCGTTTCTATATTTTGTATGGTCCTCTAGTGTTTTTGTACATAACCATTTTTGATATGCATTTTAATTTATGTTTTTCTGTTCTTCGTGTTCTGTACTCCATGACTCATGTCGTCTGTTGGAATCCATCTCCCCTATAGCGTCGAATGCAGCGGGCTTTGTGGAGTGAACTATGTGTGAATGAAGTTCTTCAGGGGGCATTTTGAAATATTGACTATCCAGTACTGCGTTTAAACGATTCTGTTATAAAAGTTTCACACTCTTCTTTAAGCAGATATATTTTATATCTAGTGTTGCTTGTGATTTCTGTGGCTTCTGTATCGTTTTCATTCAATGTTTCATTGTTGTTGTTTCTATATACTATTTTTATTTTCGAAATTACCAAATAGTGGTCACTACCACACTCCACTCCTCTATAAGATCTTACCTCTTCAATTGCCCATTTAGTTTCTTGTTTAACGATAAGACACTCTATGATAGACCTCACTTGTCTTGTCTCTTGGTGCCAGGTGTATTTGTGGATGCCTTTATCATTGAAAAGCCATTCGTAATTTTCAACTTATTACGAGAGCATAAGTCGATCAATCTTTCACCATTGTTATTCACGGCAGTTTCACCGAATTGATCCACTACCTGACTTTTTCTTTCTCGCCCAGTTCGGCTATTTAAATCACCCAAAAGAATGATCTCCATCTGATATCCTAAGCTATCTATAAGTTCATTAAGGGTATCGAAATATTGGTCTTTCGATACGCTTCATTGATTGCTTATCAATTTCTTATTTTTGGCTTGTACTTATTTTTTATTAGTATTGACACTTCTTTTGCGGCATGTACACTCTTTTGTACTCGACTATATATGTGTATATATTTATCACATTGCTCGCTTCCAGAGCCTTTTTATGTTCTGTTAGGGCGATATAGTCTAAGTTCAGTTTATCGTTTTCTCGAAGCATATCTCCAATTTTCTGTTTACATCCTTGTACATTCCACGTTCCAAAATTCATATCCATTTTCCATCGCTTTGGTCGTCTACATGAGTTTCCGTCCGTGTTACGATGCTCGGCACTAGGATTTTTTGCAATCTTTGAGTTTTAATTGTGATGGGTCGCTGGCCCTTCGCCTAAACCCCCGAATCATGGAGTCCCTGAGTAATTTTTTTGAGGATTTCTTCCTATAGTCTTTGATGAACCAACATCCAACTACAAGGCAGCAGTACTTCCATACCATCCATGGAGGCAAGGGTTGTTACTATGTCAATTCCGCCGAAATTCTTTTTCTTCGCCTTCTTTACCGGTGTGGTCTGTGCCCGCAACCATGGGCACAGGTAAAGCAGAACTTAGACACCTATTTTTTTGGGTAGGACCCACCCATGCGACGTGGAGTTACCCAAGTGTACCCAATGAAGATGTCTCTGAAGACTCAAAAATCAGGTTTTTTATTTCGAGGAATGGTTTGAAGGGCGGAATAAAAGTATTTTGGCCGCGGAGGATTACTTCCAAAACAAGAATTAAAAAAAATTCGTTTCATGTGGAACTCACAGTGAAGGTTTTGTATATTTTATTGGGAATTTAAATTATAGTCTTTACGTCACGTTGTATATTTTATTTTATTGCGACCAGTTTTGCATAACCGTGTTATGCGTCGTGTCAGGCCCCTTTAGTTATTTTACTTGTGCAACTCCTAATTTTTTCGAGTGAGTTGCACAAGTAAAACAACTAAAGGGGCCTCACGATGTATGCCATGCTTATGCCAAACCAGCCGCAATAAAATAAAATATACAATGTGAAGTGAAGACTAATTTAAATTCCCAACCAAAAAAATCATATTTTTCTCTGGTTAAAAATTAACGGAACAACCCTTGTAGCATTATTTTTTAATGACTAATTTTAATAGTAGTTATTTTTTTTTTTAATATAACTAATTGAATATTGATATAAAATTTTCATTAGAATAAAGTAAGCCATGAATTATCTTTAAATATTAGCCTCAAATGCGCGATTGTTAAAATCAGAATTGCTAATGTTAGTATCTCAAAAAACAATAGCGTACCTATTCAAAATTACAGCAGTACATGATACACATGCTAATTAAGTAGTGACCTTGATGTTTATAGCCTACATTATTTGCGGCCATTATAATTTAATTTCAGAAGTTCTACATGTGTATTCATATTCGTGAAGTGTCTTGAGTAGGTAGACTCTAGAATCTACTATCTAGCTAGACTATCTAGAGTCTAGATAGTTTAAATAACATATCGTGTAATCCATTCGGTTATTACTCCTAACATTAATATTTTATTTCATTATTTAACATTAAACACATTTTTGCGTGTAACATATTCGTAGTAATTTACTTATTTTTGTTTAAATATATCAGCTATTAAAGGTAAATCGACACTTGCGTCATTTTATTACAGAGTTATTTAACTTCCGCCCTGCGAAGCGTTTTAATGCGGCCCAAAATGTGTTACAGAATTGATCTTAATAAAACAGAATCGAGGGTTATGACCACTATGTTGCTGTTTATTTTTATCCTGTTTGTTTGTAACATAAAATGTTCATTGCTTGAGATAATTCGCTGTCGTCGAAGTAATAGCGGAATAATCGTCGGTGATGCTCTTCACGTATTACTGTGTAGAGGCATCCCTTGTCGGCTGTAGGGGCCAACAGCACATCGCCTGGAGTTGTAGGTGGTAGAGGTTGTAGGTGGTAAAGGTGAACCGGGAGAGGGGAGGGGAGTGTTGTAGACTCTTCTTGTTTTATTGGTGTGGTTGGTGTATGTATATCTACCAGAGCATGCATGGTGTACTGTAAGAGAACTAAGCACGGCGATATTCGAGTTTATATACTCCGCCCACTCCTACGTATATTTCCAAAAAACAAATGATGCCTAGACATTTTTCCAGGAATTTTATTCATGTCAAGACTTGTATTAATTATGTCTAGACTTTTGATCTCGAAATCGCTGTCTCATCGTCTGTCGTTATCATGTTCCACGAAATTATGATGATGTGTAGACTTTTTCCAAGAATTTTATTCGTATCGAAACATGTTTTATTTATGTTTAGACTTTTTTCCAGGAATTCATTCCATGAACATGTAATCTTACTGTCTTGTTTATTCTGAAATTATATTCAAAGAAGTACTTGAGGGCACTAATATAGGCATCGAGATGAATATTAAAAGAATCTGCAACTTCCGCTATGCAGGCGACACATGATAATAGCCAACAAGCGCACAGATATATAGAGAGCTATGGATTTTATCGTCGCACACTGTCACCGTTTCGGCCTCTTGCTGAACGTCAAGAAAATAAAGCCCGTGTTTTCTCCTAGCAACCAAGACCAGCTGATTTATATATAAATGATTGACCCGTCGAACAAATACATACATTTCGATATCTGGGAGCTGTCCTGAATGAACAAAGTGATACGAAAATCGAAATCAAGATTGAAATCGAGCAGACTCGCGGAACTTTCACTGCACGTGACCTAGGTTTTCATCTCCATGTGCGATTATTGCGCTTTTACACTTTTCTTGTCCTGCTCTATGAATGCGAAAACTGGACATTCAAGCAGGACATGGAATATTACGCATCTCATAAAATCTTTAGAGCTGATGAGAACTGACAAGGAAAGGAAAGGAAAGTGCAATACATCGGACACATCATGCGTCGTGAAAAGTATGAGTTCCTCCGACTGATCATTGGAGGGAAAGTTTAGGGCAAAAGATCAATAGGACGTCGCCAGAATTCATGGCTGAAGCATCTAAAGAGATGGCTCGGACGAACATCAACAGAGATCTTCAGAGATGCAGTTTTTTGAGCCAAAATAACTAATTGGATCGCCAACCTCCTCAGGGAGACGCCGCTATATGAAGAAGAAGAATCTTAAATTTCACTATTTACAAAATAATTCAAAGTACCATTGTCACCTTATTCATATTATTTTTTCAACTTTTTCTAAAATGGATCTCTGAAAACATACCAATAAATGCAAATTTTCATGTTCCAAAACTTAAAACTTATGACTAACTCTTCTTATGGCCCATAAGGATAGTCACTTTTTACTACGGATTTAGGAAGGGACAAGAAAACTGACTTGCCCCCGTGTGCTCAAAACCCTAGCTACGCATCTGATTATAAGATATATTCAATGATCGAGTATGGCTGATCTTCACTACTGTGCCAATGTCAATAAACATATCAACACGCGTAGTAGCTCTACAGTAGGAGATATGAGAAATTGTTGTCATTGGTGGGTCCAAATTATATTTTAAGAAGGGGTTTAAACTTTCATACATATATCACAACTAAAACGGTCAAAACTAAATGGACCAACCTTTACCTTATACAGTACGTAATAAAAATTTTGACTTCCAGTATTTGAAAGATGAAGTCCACGAATTGTTACTGTATAAAACGCTTGTTTATGGTATGTTTTTTTATGATAGTAGATAAGCTCAAAATTTTGACTGCATCGGAATTTCAAGCCGCGCCATGTTGAGTACTTGTAATTTTTATATCGAATTATACCGGAAGTTATTATCATTTTTCTTGGTTTAAAATCTGAAGAAATTTAGTAGTTTTCAATGTCTCTTTCTGTCTCTGCGTATGTGTGTTTGAAATTTGGCTTACGGATGTATGGTTTCTGCTGTCAGGTCATCATACAATCAGAGGTTGATTGAGGCAAAATCGCAGAAACTCGATTCTCTTTATAACGATGTCCAACATGAGATGTTCAACTTTAACAGTTCCCTAAATATAGCCTATGATATCGTAAAATTTTTCATGGTTCAGCTAATGGACTGTTTAGCTGATTGAATTGGATAACTTGGATGAAAATAATGTAACATAATTTATTACCCGTCAGTAAGAATTTATAGTGAGTAATCGAAGAAATATAGTATTTAATTGATCCTAAACGATAAAAATAAGTTATATGAAATGAGCCACGTAGTAAAAATGTATATATCTATTGAAAATAGATTTTCATCGTCACTTATGTTTGAATATTTGTGTCACTGAACCAGAAATATAGTGCGCGTGACCGAAATGCAACTGTTTGCGTAACGCGGTTATTGATTTTCAGAAATCTCCGTAATCCCGACCTTGCAATATGCAAGAAAAATAATTCATAAAAACAAAAATATAACACACACACACACACACACTAATAGACAAGAAATTAGTTGCTCACTGGGCTCTCAATCAACGGGATGTTACCTGTATTTATATTATATGTATATAATCCGTTCAGTTATGGAAAATATTAGACGTTCTTGGAGTTACAATGTCTCACAGCGCCTTTTAAAGCTCAAATGCAATTTGTAATTGAATTTGCTGGAAGTTGCAATTTGAATTTGCATTCAATTTATACGATTTGAAATATAAAGCAAATGATCTAGCGAAACCACAAATATTATTATAATGTCCTTTATTAATAAAAATCAAATACTAGCTTATTATAATTTGGTTAGAATCTTGATCTTACCTTTGTATTCGCTGATCCTAAATGTTATAATAAAGTACTCAAACACATAAATTATATACGCAATAATAGGGTGATATAATTTGGTTTATTGTTCTATAATATTTATAACTTCAGATATAAGCTTCTATTCGCGATTTTTAATTTACTGACAATGTATAGCTTCTATTTATAATGCAACAAATTGTTAGGATGATTCCATACTATACTCCATTTGCAAAATAGCAAGTAAAAATAGCGAACTAAAGATATTTTGATTTATGATATTAATTTGTTCTTCTGATTGGATTTCGGCTTCTCTTCTGCTTCTACGTTGATAGGCTTAAATGGTTGAATGCTAAATGTTTAACGAAGATATTGTAGTTTTTGATCTAGCCAGTCAGAATGGCGAAGATTTGAAAATGGTGTGAAATAGATTGTTGAAGATTCGATCTAATTTTGTGACAAAAAAAATGAATTTAGGATTTATTCACTGTCTCCGAAGTAATAACGGAACAAGAGTCGGTGATGCCCGGTATGTAATGTATGTATATATCTGACCTCATGATGATACAATTTTACTACTGACTGTTTTGAATTATAAGCGATTCAGTTGTTGGCGCGATTCAGTTGTTTACAAATGAGATTCAAGAGTGCGACTTAGCGCGCTATTCAAGAATAAGTTTGATCACTTAATGATCCTCACTTGAGATCCTCACTTGTAAACGATCAGAACAAGTCTGAGAAACGCTAGATTTATTGCTTTCTTCTTTGTGGAATTTACTGACAAAATACTCCTCTGGCATGTTGCTGGAGCCGGTGGCATTTGGTGTAGCCGGCCACGAGATAGGCGTGGTTTGTAGGAAACCTCTGCTAAAATCTTAGGTACTTCCGACCAATAGAAAAATTTCTTTGCTCCGTTGAGATTTCTAAGCATCAACATTGCTTCATTGTGTTGACGAAAAAATAAGTGTCGGGTGCGCCTAAACGGTGGTGGGTAACTTTATGCGACCAAGATCTTGGGGAGAATCGCATTGAAAACGCATTCTGCTAAAATTCGTAGAAGTAATAACCAATCAGAGATCAGTCGAAAGCACAAAAGGGTGACATGCGTAACGGCTTGTCAAACATATGATAGTAGGTGAAATAAATGTTGTCATAAAACTTTTCAGTTAAAAATAATAATAATGAAAGCTTTCGCAAAAGAAATATCCCGATGCGGAAATATTTTCAATCTGTGTAATGGCACACACAGATATTTAAGATAAATGCTACCGGAACGTTGTCGGTTTCTCGTATAGCGGGCGACGAAAGATCAGATAATGTGGTTGCGCTTTGTGTTTCTTGTGCACTTAATGTCGGAACAATTGACTATGATTTTCTATGCATGCGGCATTTATGTGATTTTATTTTAAGCTTATTAAATTTTAATTCCCAATTTATATTTATATTATTTGTTAATTAATCGTTATTAAATAGATTTGTTGATTTGCTAAATTATATTTGAAGAATTGAATTAAGTTTGAGTAGTCAATTTACATTATATTATGATTACTTACTATTTTAATTTTTTGTTAATTGAATTAATTTATATGGGGGTATGTTAATCTGATAACAAGCCGGTGAGGCCTTGTTGCGCGGACGAGTTATGCATATTTTTGTGATTTGTTTATAATTATAATTTCCTATTACAAAATTTATTAGATTTCTCTTCTAAGTAAGATTAT
Source organism: Adranes taylori (assembly GCA_009867245.2). Classification (NCBI taxonomy): domain Eukaryota; kingdom Metazoa; phylum Arthropoda; class Insecta; order Coleoptera; family Staphylinidae; genus Adranes; species Adranes taylori. The sequence continues at coordinate 14,753 of WYDF02257793.1, forward strand.
GCACAAAGTACCAAATAAACAATTCTGGGAATCCCTCTTATCTTAATTTGCTTGTGTATAATGTTCGATGATTTCCCAACATTTCATATGCAATTCTGCATACAGATGTGATTCAGTCATTTATTTCTCTTGTTAGTGGATTAGTTTCCCGCAAGTGTTGATAAGTTATTATAAGTGTTCTTCCAATTCCTTTGGATTATCGAAGGTAAATTGTATAGTGTGGCACATACATAAATATTAAGAATATTTACGTATTTTCTCTTTATTTGTAGGTTTATTTTATTTCATATGAACAAGAGGTGAAGAGGTTAAAAGGCCTTCGATGAAGTAGATACTTACGATTTTTTTAAATTATCTGAAAATGATAATGATTCTATTGCCGATGTATATCATTGTAAGTGACCTTGTACTTGAAATTTAATGATTTTGCCCAAAATCATTAACATTTTTAGAAATTAAAAATTTATTAAACAATTTATCTAACCATTTTTTTAGAAACAAAATATTTTCTAAAAATATTTATTTTTATCTAATAATCAAAACAGTTGAATCTAAAAATTGAACAATTTTGTCCAAAGTCATAAAACATTTTTTTTTAAAGAAAACAATTTTTTATCCGTCTAATAAATCAGAAAAAAATTCTATCTAAAAATTTTACGATTTTGCCCGTCATAAAAATTTGTTTAGAAACTCAAAATTTTTATAATCATGAGAAAAAAATTTAAATCTAAATATTTAACGATTTTGCCCAAAATCATAAAAATTTATTTAGAAACAAATTTTTTTATCTAAACAAAATTTAAATTAAAAATTTTACGATTTTGCCCAAAATTATTATTAAATTTTTTTAGAAACAAAAAATTTTTTACTCGCCTAATAATCATAAAAAAATTAAACAATTTTACCCAAAATCATTTTAATTTTTGGATATAAACCGTGATAAAATTTTTTTTAGAAACAAAATTTTTAAATTTTAACAATCATAAAAATCTTTAATCTAAAAATTTAACGATTTTGCCCAAAATCATTATAAAAATTTGTTCGAAACTAAAAATTTTCGACCGAAAACAATTTATAAATCTAAAAATTTAACGATTATACCCAAACTGATAAAAATTTTTTAGAAACAAAATTTTTTTTATAACTAATTTTTTTAAACCAAAAATTAAAAAAGTAATTATTCGCCCAAATCAATTATTAAAATTTTTTTTTGGAGGTTAAAAGCAATAAAAAAGAATTCATTTTTAAAATTAATATAATAGAATTTACATTAAAAATTTGGAAACAAAAAATTATTAAAAAAATATTTTTTCAAATTTTTCCGTAAAAAAAAATGATTTGTCCAAAATCATTAAACCGTTAAACAAGATAAATTTTTTTTTTAAATTAAAAAAAAATTTCAAAAATCATAATAAATAATTCTGAAGTCATTTTCTAAAAATTCTAAAAAGTCACTTAATGTTAGAACGCGAGAAAGGAATACTGTAGCCCATTTTCCAGTTGTGGTGGAAGAGGCAAAGCATGGAAAAAGGCCGATGCAATGCTGGATGTATTGTTCCGAGGAGATCATGAATATTTTTGTTGTAAACACTATTCGATATATCCTAAAGATTTCAAATAAATAAATACAATGATAAGTACGAATGCAAGTAAACAAACTCCATGGATATAGTGGCATTACTTGGTCTCCTGTATCTAACAGTTTCACAACATGGAGGACAAAAATATCTTGCTAAGTTTTATAGCGACGATAGAAGACTGAAATTTTTGTTGAGATTTTTACAATTTAACAACCCTGTCACAAGAGTGGAAAGACAATCGCAAGACAATCTGCGGCCGTGATTGAAAATGATTGAAAATTTAATGAACAGCCCAAAGTATATTATTCTGTTGGGGAGTACGTTACCCTCGATGAAATACTGCTTGCATTTCGTGGGAGATGCAAATTTTCAAAGTACATTCCGAATAAGCCAAATAAATTTTTTTTTAAATACATTTTAATAAAAAATACATAATATAAGTATAAAACATTCGAGTAATATTAATCCATTTCAATGTATTCTAAATCCATTTCATGGTATTTTCATTACAACAGAAGGAAATTCCACAAGTGCGGCATTTGCTATGTGGTCGAGATTGTACGGAGATTGTAAGCCAAGACTTATTGGTCTATGAAATTCTCAAGTTGATATTTTTTCCTTGGAGCATGCCGTATACAATATTAGAATTTATAAAGGCTACATTAAAAACTCCCCAAATCAATCTATGCCACCATTTCCTCGTTCATGCCATAAGTCTGTCATCTCCTGTAGAGAGTTGTATCTCTGCCATCCCCGTGGTCTCAGTGTGTCGAGTGGTTGACTTCCATCTTCCATTGACGTTGAACTTCTTTTCTCATTGGAGAAGTAAATACGCTGAAAGGGGTATGAAATAAAAAGAGAACAAAATATTCAGCAGAAAATAATGAGGTAGTATATGTATATAATTGACTTGATGATTGTAGAAGTTTTGCTACTGCCTGTAGTTGAATTTTATTTAATTTTAAATGAAATAAAAAACGATATTCAAAAAAGTAATGAAATAAAATAAGCTATTTTTGTTTTTTGGCGCTTACTATAGATGCCAAACAGATTCTAAAGTGCGAATTCAGCTCATTTTATGAGAATAAGTTGGTCACCTAATGGGGAATTATTTCTGATTGAGCTATGCGAGGTTTTTACTCAAGAACTATCAGAATAACACCCAAAATGCGTCTGTGGAATGCTAGCTTGAGTAGCTCCTTTTATACGAATTCTCTGAGGAGCTGCTTCAGACGGGTTTGCTGGCCAGGCCAATGGCATTCGACGGCATTGGCCGCTAAAAAGGCGTGGCTTGAAGGAAGTTATTACCGCAAAATTTTAGGAAGGTTGTACTTCCGACCAATAGAAAAATTTCTTCTCGATCCGTCGAGATTTCGAAGGATCAAAGTTGCATTGCTTTTGTGACTGCTATCTAAGAAACTATAAGTGGTGGTAGCTTCCAGACGGTAGTGGATAGTTTTAGACGATCAAAAACTTAGTAGCATTCCATTGAAAACGCCTTCTGCTAAAATGCGTGGAATAATAACCTATCGGATTCGTCGAAAGTACCAAAAAGGTGCAAAACTTAACGACTTAAAAACGAGAGATGGAAGTATTCGTTAACGCTTTTTCCAGTAAAAAAAAAGAATGATAATATAAAATCGTCTCCGCAAAAGAAATATATTCTTTATCTGTGTGAAAAATGCACTCATGCAAATATACGATAAAGTATGCCGGCATATCTGGTACTGCAAGCGGCACATGTTACAGCGGGACATTCTTTAATGAATATTATATTGATTGATTGATTTGTTACATTCTATGTATTTAGCAAAAAAAATGAATCAGATTTGATTAGTCAATTTGTACTACATTAGAGGATTACTCATTGAATTGATGAATTATTAGGGAATTGCTTATTGCAATCATTAATCAATTAATGATAATCCGGTATTAACCCTTTGTCATTGCTTTTTAATTATGTTTAGGGAACTTCGTCCTTTGAACCTTATCATGTTTTCATCGATAGTGATACACTCGTCCGATTATACGAATTTTTAAAATTATTATCGTTTAAATTATTGGCCAATGGTTTCACTTTGAAAAGTTTGTCTTTATTGTCTTTGGGTATTGCACTATTGTTATTGCATTGAACAAATTTTAGAATTTCTTCAAATCGATTCTTTGACATTGCATTTGAAATGATTGGTACACCTAAATCCGAATTGCTATTCCCGTATTGCTTTCACGTTGGTAGCTGATGATACGCCATCATAAAATTTATTCCGATCAATGTTAAAAATTCATTTCTTGTTAAGTTTAATGCTTTATTATTTTAAGCTGCATACAATCTTCAATTTTTGAGGCAATCGGTCCTTGATGAAGAATATAATCTGACAAAAAAGTAGTTTTCTGCGGTTTTCCAAATTCGCTTTATTTATTCAAAGGATTCGGTATATGTGGCTGCGAGGTATATTTATATCAGGACACCCGAAAATAATATTCCGTATTTTCTGTTAAGATTTGTGATGCATCTAAATCAAATGAAGTATATGGCATTGAATCATGAGCAGACGATTTATCAGTTGGTTGGATTGCAATATCAACATAAGTAGATGGAAAACTTGACTCAAAATCTTCATCGGCATCATCTTCACTGTCTGTTAGGATGTTATTAACTAAAGGTAAATCTTCCATCAAAATAGAATTGGCCAATTCTTCTAATTCCACAAGAGGAAGAGGTTTGTTTCGAAACTTTAATTTTTTTCTCTTCCATTATTCCTGACGGTACTTTTACGGACACTATAAAATGAAGCTCTTTTTAGAGGAATCGCTTAAAAAATTGATGTAATAATTATATAATACTAGAAATGTATCATAAACTACACAAACTTCTATATTTATTAAATAATTAATAAAAAGTTGAACTTACCAATATGTGGAATACGTGTATCCCAGTGGATTCCCATGTGTGCACTGCTGTAAATTCCCGAACTCATATCGCACCGGCCGCGTAAAGGGGGGAAATATATGACACTGTAAGGTACCTACAGGCAATAGTGATCTATATATATATATATACTAGATGATAACCCATCGTAAAACGACTATCCATTACCAGGTCATATTTTATTTAAATTAATTACAAAATTTGAAATTTAATTTCACATATTAAATAGCACAAGAAAAATCAATGAACGTAGGTCAAAAGCGTTCCAGACAGACGGACAAACCTAGACGTTTATATATAAGTATATAAGAGATTACAAGAACACCACCTCACAGTAGTAGCAACAATTCGGGCCAACAGGAGGTAACTACCGTTGGAAATAACGCAGATAAAGAACAGACAAGTAAAT
>WYDF02257804.1:0-19667 GCA_009867245.2 Adranes taylori
TTCTCCAGTGCCTCCCGGAACACTGCCTCCGAATATATATTATAGAGGAGAGGGGACAGGACACACCCCTGTCTAACTCCCCTTCTGATTTCTGTTTCTTCGGATGTTACGCCCTCTATCCTAATCTCTGCAGTTTGATGCCAGTACAGCTGTGTGATGAAGGTCAGATCTCCCGCATCGACTCCGGTGTATTTTAGGATCTCAATGAGCTTCTGGTGCGAGACACCAGAAGCTCATTGAGCTCGAGATGGCTAGTATACACAAATAAAAACAACAGGATTAATCAGCCAAGAGACATAAAAAACTTAACGTTCACTGCTTGGCGTATTACCGTAATATATAAAAAGATTTTTACACTGTAATCTAAGCAGTGTGTGAGATCAAAATTTCTATGCGAGATTCCTGAAATTTACTGCAATCATTACAATTTTAAAATATAAAATTACAATGTATATGTGATTTATTTAATATTATTACCAGACTACTTCAAACACTACCCTATTCGTAAATTTCGTACAATTCATGTACACCATATGTTTTTGCTAAAGAGTTTATATAAATTTACGATCAATGCCGTGCTTTTGCCAACAGATGGGATGCATTAAAAATATTTTCTTACCGTATGATTTCGAACGGAAAAGAGAAAAGGAAGAAAAAATCAACGGATCTAGACATAGGGCGTGTTTACAATTTCCTTTTTCTTCTTTTTCTTTTCATTGGACCATTTTTTTTTAATGAATATTTAAACTTACTTCATATGCAAGAATAATGGTTTTCTATACAAAAGATCAAATAGTTGTAAACATTATGCCACTTTTCAAGTGCTTTCGTACCCATCTTTTAAATAACTTACAATTATGTACTAATTTACTGCGCCTATTTATAATACAATTTTTATAAGTAAAACCAAACGCAATGGTTATATTATCGGTAAATTCTGACAATATGAATTCTTATTAAATAGCTATTTTAAAGTGTGTGCATCCAAATTACGTCTCATATGCATTATGGTTTTAAATTACCACAATTTGAATTTCAAAAACCGTAGAATAGCTGTTTACACATCCCATATCTCTTTTGTTAACAACTTCCGTCCAATTCTTGACAGATTACAAAGGACAATTATCTACTATTGAAGTATCTAGCACGTGCTCAGTCAACTAAAAACAAAAATAACACCGTTCTGTGGATGTATTTTGTTTTAATCTTTGACGTACCCGATAGTGTACTTCAATATATAGTTTTTTTTTTAATTCATAGATGAATCGTAATTTGTTTTTAATTGCCCAAACGATATAGAAATATTTTTAAGATTAGAGCTACTACATTAAGAATGTCTTTGATATTATGATCGTAGATTCATTTCTGAACCTCCAAAGCAATGTTGATCATCAGGGCCGGCGCGAAGTTATTAAGTGCTCTAGGCAAAGTTATTTTTCGCGTCCCATCATTAAAAAAATTATGTGAAATGTGGTATATGTATATTTAAAAATTTATAAAATATGAAGTCACTGGAGCAACTCCGCACTAGTGTTCTCAAAATTTAACTTTGCTCTACATATTTTTCAACAAATTTTAAAAGAGCCAAATGCGCGTATTACACATTAATTCAAAGATCTTCCTGGTTGTAGCAAACCGTTTAATTTCTCATTTAGAATTATTATATCTTTTGTGAATTATTTTTTAAAATTATGTCACTAGTACGCACTTACCCTCAAATCGAGGGTAAGCGCGTAAGCTTCGCACTAGATCATGCAATACAGTCGGTATGATAAGTGAGTTAAATTTCAAATAAAATGCTGATCATCGGTGTTTGTAGAAATTAAATATCTTTATTCTGTAAAAAGTTATAAAACTTACTAAATTTAACTAAAAGAAAAAACAAATGACAACATAACAAAATGAAAGCTGAAACACTAATGTATGTTTAAAGAGAAAAGCCTACGGAAAATATTACTTTTCCTCTACGTCCAATAATTGGTTTTGGCAAAATGGAGATTATGTCATCAGCAATAACATCCGTAATGGGTAATGGAAAATCCAACATTTGATTTTTCCGGTTTCCTGCAGCACTATATCATATGGTGTAGTCCTATCCACTCCAAGCATCCTCTTAATGGACCCAGCTTGCACTCGTTCAATCATTTCTGTTTCATACACCGCCCACACTTTCGCACCATCCAACATTATACTTCTCACACCATCATCAACATCTTTATCTTCACCGAATCACCAAACTTCCACACTATCCTCATTCTTTCTATCTCTCGGCCGCTGTCATCTTGGTACACTGCTCCGTCACTGCTAATCTTACCAGAACCCGATGTTTTGTAGAATTACCAAAGCAGAAGCAAACTACACAATTTTTTAAAACAACATTTTAATATAAGAGTTAGTTTAATAAAGTATATGTAAAAATAGTTTTTTTTTTTTACAAAAGAACCATTAAAACTAACAATATTAATTGAGTCATTGCCGAAATTATTCTTGATCAGAAACAGTAAATTCGTTACAAATTTTTCCTTTGTTTTATTATCTCCAATGTATCGGATTTCGAAATAGAAAAATTTGCTGCTGCTGAAGTCACTGCAGAAGCTTCAGCATTTTGAATGCAATGTTTTTGGTTTGTGTTCCGATATTTAACACAGATATTAAAAAAAAAACCGATTGACTTGCTATCCGTTTGGCTTTTCAGCTTTTCTTTCTCGATTCTACGCTTCAGAAGGTCGATTTATCAGCCATAAATAACTATAAAGTCATAAAAAAACTGTTAAGGAAGTAAAAAATAATTTAGATACTCGCTACAATACAATGGCGATTTAAATGCGTGAATGATAGTTAGCGTATTTAATAATGCAATTAATTTGTTACAATTTTTCCTAATGAATGTACCAACAAAAAAAATGACCAATCCATATCAATGACATGTCAGCACTTCGAATATACCATATACTACAACTACAAAATGACCACAAGACCTAGAGCACAATGAGGAAGGAGGAATGTCAAGTCTCTGACATCGCAAGTGGCGAGAAGGCGAGAGTGGGGAGGGGGGATGTTCATGTAACACCACACCATGGAAAGACGTGTATGAATAAATGATCGATACCATTGTCATATCGATACATTGATGTAGAAAACTGGAATATTTTAATATTAGAGTGGCACACCGGAGATAGATGGCAACTTTTCAAACTACCTCAATTTAAAAAAATCGTATAATTTTATCAGTCATCACAACTCACAGTCAAAAAAGTAAATATGAGGTTATAAGCAATGTATAGAATGGAACTACTGAAATAATAAATGGAGATTCGAGATAGATTGTGTTTCCAAAATATGTGATGAATTATAAAACTTGACAATGTATTGCTGCAGTGATTTGGAGTTGACATAATTGTGAAATGAAATAGTAGTATTTCAACTCCAAAAATTTTTTATTTCAACAATTTCAATATAAAATTGTAGAAAATGGATACTATCCGGATTTCGGTCCTCCTTGAGGACCCTTATTCAAGTATGATATAAGTACAACAGCTCATATAATAGCTTAGTATAGTATAATAGCTTTTATATCATACTTGAATAAGAGTCCTCAGGCAGGACCGAAATGCGGCTAGTATCCATTTTCTACAAATTTATATTGGAATTGTTGAAATAAACAATTTTTTGAGTTGGACTACTACTTTTTGATTTCACAATTATAAAACATTCATATTTGCCGCTTTCCCGTTTACTGCGGTACCACAGATATAGGGGGCGACACTTGTATGACAGCGTGGGTTAAAGTAAATCTTACAATTGTATGTGCGTAGTATAACTCTATATGCATAGTATTCGCTGTTATTTCTACATGCGAGTATTCGCTGTCTCATACAACGTAAGATAATTTTTCTTGTTACTTTCCATATTTGTATCAAATGCGACGCCAAAAATTGCACAACCCTGAACCAAAAACTCAAAACTCATATCCTGACCCAAAAACTCAAATCTCAAACCAAAAAATCTAATCCATCTCCAAAAAACCCGGAAAACAAACCAAAATATTGATTCTCGCGTCATACATTACCCAAGCCTGAACCAAAAACTCAAATCTCGCCACGCTAATCAAATCCCGGACCAAAAAATCTAATCTCGGCATTCTAATCAAATCTCAAGCCACAAATTGCCCAACTCTCTGAGCTCCGTCATATGTCTATACCAACCAATCCTGGCAGTATTTATTTAATTTGTTTGAATTATTTTTGTCTTTAAATCTATATTTTATATTGGGACAAAACTCGAATATAATGTAATACAAATTAAAACCAGTCTATTGTTTCATTTAAAAATATATGGCATATGACCGTGGGAAAGTAAATACAAATAGATGTCCGAGAGATTTGAAAAATAAAAACAATTGTGAATCACGTGCATTGTATGTTATCCGTCTGTGCATAGCATACGTATTATTATAGAGAATCTGTTATCGTAGTAACAAATGAAAACTTTTTAAAGCTATTAGGGCCAATATACTTCGAACTATAAGAGTTAGACTCATCATATGTGGTATCATTGTAAAGCAAATCATAAGGGCTAGCAAAATGTAAGAAAATATACAGGGTGTTACTAAAAGTTTTTAAAACATTTTTTTATTGCTTAAAATCGGTTAAGTATATTCAGTTGTTCACACTGGCGAAATTGAGGGCTTTTAGTCTTAAAAATGTACCCCAATCATTTTCTCAACTTTTATAGGAACCGAGAGATTTAGAGTTGTACACTTTATTTTTGAAGGTGAAGTTACTCCGGCTTTTAGTATGCGACTTTTAAAAACGCTCAATCGCTTATGAACCACAAAGTTTGCAAAACAAAAAACACCCTGTATATATCTTAATTTGTGATATTAGAAAAAAATGTTTTAAATAAAATTGAAGGGTCTTTATGTAGCATATACAATAAAGTTTATTTTAATGTCCTGTCTTTTATCGTTCCTGAGATATTTCAAAAAGTTTATTAAACTTCAAACATGGCAACACCGCTTCCTATAAAATTTGCCTATGATATTTCTGAACAAAAAAAATTGCTCATGTCCGCCATATTGGATTTATAAAAAAATGAAAAAAAAATGTTCTGCGGAATCATCGTCTGCATCTGTCTACCAGATTTCATCCCAATCGGTCCAATAGGTTAGGAGTAATTCGATCTTTCTTTTAATTTTTTGAGCAAGAAAACATATGTTTAGAAAAAACTTTTTATATGATAAATTGTTCCTTATGACCCGCTCTTTGAATTGCGTATTAACGGATTGCAGTAATTTCAATACAAGAGACGTACTAAGGTGAAATAGAAAAAATTGTCAAAACATGAATCCTATATCTTTAATAAATCTATACGTATTACATACGTATATGGTATATGAAAGATCATAAGTATAAAAGATTTATTTTTAAAAAGTTTAAAAATGTAGTTTCCTACAACATGTAAAAGCTTCATCTGTTTTAAACATAATCGTATTATATACAATTTTAGTGAAAACATAGCTATAAAAAACTGTTTATATTTATATGGAAGCATGTTCACAGATCATAAAAACATTCTGCTATGTTCATACATTATAAGATGACTTGTAAACAATGAAAACAGAACAGCTTTCTTCACGAAGTAATCTTCATAAAAAAGATACCTTTTCTCATTAGAAAATCACTAGTCCTTGTTTGTCAATTATACAATATTTATTTTTACGATTTTCGAGAATTTAAATAAATTTTAATTTCATGTTTAATGACCTTCTAATTGAAATAATGTACTAATTAATTATTTATAGTTTTTTGTTGATTTGAATTTATGCTTACTTTAAGTTTATGCTTGTTTTCGTTTCTTTGCAATGAATTGTTCAAATTATTGCCTCAAAAAATTTAATGATTTGACGTTTCAATGGGTACGCCGGTAGACTAAAACCGTAACAAAGCATTTCAATGACTATTGCCAAGAAAGGGGGCCGTCAGCTTTATGATTTTTTTTTATATAGGATAAACTGCTAAATTGAAATCTTATCAGGTTGTTGTGACAGTTTTCCGTTAATACTTCCGTAATATATTTGTCGATCATTAACTGAATGTCGTTGCGTCGTCGTTAAGAGGAATGGTGCCAATTCCGCCATTAAAATTATGAAAGATTTCCCCTTATTTGCCCCCACTATTGTTTGTAGATATGCCGACTGTCCTTCACCTATACGTAAGAACTGGTTACAAACGCAATCTACTGAGTATGTACTGATACATTCAGCTCGGAATGTATCAGTGACATACTCAGTAGCATTTGAAAATTAAAATACCAACCAAAAATTTTATTAATTTTATAACAATGATTCTGTATGTAACAGACTTTTTTGCATGAACTCAATATGAAAAAAACAATTGAAAATAGAAAGGTTAATTTTAGGAGAACAATAAACGAAAGTGTAAAAAGAGAACTTGTTTCGGTTTAGTTCGTGCACATTCATACATCATGAATTAGTTCGTACTTTATCACATGTATACAGTTGGTGACTACTCAGTAAAAATATCTCGGCTGGAACTCGCTTTTTGGTATTATATATCAATTATGTCTGGATGTTTTGTGTTATGACTTCTATCATTATACATTATAAGCTTTTCAGATGAGATAATCCTATGCATATGAGGGAATATGAAGGTTGTTGAGTGATATCTGTATTGCGTTTGCCTAAAACCTCTCGAATAACACAGGCCGGTAGTTCTTTTGGTCCCGGGTTATTTGGACCTGATTTCATATGAATTTGATGCTCCGTTACAATATTTTAAGTTAAATCCATGGATAAATTAAAAAACATAATTAAAAAATTTTATTATTATATTATAGAAATATTACTATATACAAAGGTAGAGGAAAAAGTTATCGATATAACCAAGTCAATAAACACAGACACTGATCACTGAACACTTCGGAAGCTTCTCTTCCGTGACATTCTTGAATGTATTTTGGAACAGCCCCCAAAATAAACTCCAGCTGTAATCTGCCATCATGTACGTATACCATCTTCCTTAGTAGCAGCCCTCCACAGTTTTAATATTCTGGTGAATATCTTTGATCTTGTTCCTCACTGGTGACCCAAAATTTTCAGGAAAACGGTCTAATAAACGGCACCTTGAAACTCATGTTACACCCAGGGAATATGAAACTGCATATGAAATCATCGAATTAACGAAGGTAGGATCCTTAATAAGTGGTCTTATTTGTGGGCCCTCAAATATTCTTGCTTTTATTTTTTTTCGTGCTCAACTGACGAAAGATTGTTTTCTCTCGTTCAACTAAGAGGACGTTAATGACATTCTTTTCTCCAACGTCCATGTTTTCTCTCTTCGGTTACTCTTTTCTGACTCAGTGCAATGGTGTGTTTTGTCTCTGCTATCCCAGACGCACAACAAACAAGGAAATTTGGTGTAGCCACATTGGTGTCCAAGGATAAAGTTTAACATTTTTAAGTCCACACAAATCACCCATTGATGTTCATGATACTTTATCTGCTCCGTAACCAAAGCTATGGTCTTTTATTCTTCTTTCATTTTCGTTAAATGAGCAATTGGTATTGAACAATATTTGTTCCCATTGTGTAGGACACATTTCAAACTTCGCTTTGCGCAGTCAATAAATGGGAAATATTCAGGAATTATCTGGAAAATATTCAGGAAGACCAATTTTATCTAGGAGTTTTCTAATTTCTGGTCAAAATACAAGATTGCCGTCTTGAGAAAAGAAAGGTAGCAGCCTTGTACCTTTTCTGTTGTACTGAAAAAAGATAATTTTGGTCCCTTGTTCCAATAAAATTTTGTCGTTCAACCTGGAAGCCAGTAATTTAGAAGCTGCTTTTGACGGGTTCAGCTCTCTGGTGTGGTCATTTAACTCATCTTGGTTGAAACATTGAGGAATTAATGACCCCCCCCCCCCCATAATCACTGTCACCTTCATTAGTATCAGAAGGATGAACAGAGGGACAACACTCGTCCTCACAGAGTTCTGATAGCTACACATTGGAATCGGGCACTTTCTCTGAGTGAGATACCAGGACTAAATCAGATTAAGTTCACTTGTTACGGTTGTTTCCAGATTGATGCCAGCAATATTTACTAGGCAGAAATAACAGTCATCGAACTGGTTTTTGGTTTCTCTCCAAATCATCGAAACGCCGAATTTAAGACTTTTTCTTTTCCCGGTAGTCCACTTCTGTACAAGTTTTACAGACCTGATGCGGTGATCAGATTTGATCTCGATCACCAAGCCTAACATTAAATTATCGAAGATAAGCTCTCTTTATAACTTGTTTTCTTATAACTTGCATTCTCCGTGTATGTAGCAAAACACAACAGGATGATTTACATATCTTCTACTTGAACTCATTTTATTTCTATTCAACAATCTACAACACATTACGTTTTAGATTAACTTTATAACAACTTTTTCCTAAATATAAATTTCACAGGAGGCCAACTTCGATTTATCCCTGTACTATACGACGAGAACTCACAAACTAACCACAACTCGAGTTGAAACGTGAAAGATCACTTAAGTTACCGGATGCTCATAGACAATAGAACAAATATACATGAACCAATTCTTGTATATGAGTTATAACTGCACAAGATGACGTTAGAACTAGACAAAAACTGTTTTCATATGTAGATACAGCGCCCCAAATATAACTAAAATCAGTTCTAAAATCCTAGGCACCAAAAACAAAAATGTAGGCCTGTGTAATCAATACATTATGAGCTGCTATGTTATCATGAGGGAGAATCGAACAACACAACAACGTAATCCACACCACAACACCGTGACCAATAAAACATATTTCTTTATACACAATTTCTTGATTAAAATCGAGGATGTTTTTTTTTTTAAATTTAGGCCATTAAGTCGACTGATGTTGATCACACTGATGCACTCAATAAATTTTAGAATAGTGTTGGAAACCATCTCGTTTCTGATTTTAATTCTCCTCTTTTCTTGGCTTTGATTATCCATATTACAAAACGCCCAGACACAACAACTCCAAGGAAAAAATACCACAATTGACAACAAATGAACCTGTCCAGCTGAACAATGAAGGGAAGTGCAACAAACACAGAAATATAAATGAAAAAGTCTCTAAACAGTAAACTAATGTAGTATGTACATAGTACACTAATGTAGTACTTGGCAGTATTTCTGTAATAAAATATATAGAATTGATTCATTGGTTAATATCGCTTTCGTACTAATATTGTACAGCTATTTTCTTCTTCTTAGTCCTAGCGTCGCGTGGTGGCTACATCTATAGTTTGTAGAGACCCCTCATCACCTCTCTGTACCTGTTCCCGTGCTGGACGAGCCTTGTTGATTGCTCTAAGTTTTTGATGAGCATCTGTTCGACCAAGTAAATCCAGCGTGTTGGTGATCTACCACGATGTCGTCTACTATTGGGCTTACTTACCCTGAAACCTTTCCATGTGCTTGCTGCGAGATATGTAACCAAAAAATGACAGAATCTTCTCGCAAACTAATTTGGAGAGTCGTTGCTGCAGTTTGATTTCGGCGAAAATAAGTGACGTCCATGGTACGCATAACGATCGCCTGGGCGCAGCGTCTATGTGTCTGACGCTAAGCCAACATCACGGGGAACATTAGTGCGTTAGTTACTTTTAGTCGCCATGGTTATGGATTTATTCCAAACCTTAGTGACATCGCATTACGAGTCAACTGAATTCGTCGTCGTATTTTATAAATTCCGTCGTCGTATATCCGGTTCGCAGCTTCCCTCATTGTTCACGATGACTCCCAAGTATAGAAATTGACTCACCACCTCGTAGTTGCCGATCATATTGATGTCTGTCCAGTTTAGTCTTTCTCGACTTTTTTTTTGCAGTTTATGCATAAACCATATTCAGCGCTTTTCTGTTCTAATCTGTTCATCAAATCCTGAAGTTCAACCTGGTTGGCCGCCATAAGTGTAGTGTCGTCCGAAAAACGCAAGTTAGAGATTTTATTTCCTCCTATCGATACGCCTCCATTCCAAACCTCTAAGACATATCGTACTCACTGTAGATGTTTGTGTCCCTTCTTTAAAAAAAAAAAAACTATCTGCTCTGGTGCTATCTGCTAAGATAGAAAGTGCTGGAGTCTTCGTTGCAGCACGTAGAGCATGGCATTGCTCACATGCGAAGTGCTAATAGACGGAAATTGATTACCTATTATAGATCCGAGTCGAGTCTTTCTCCTGTAGAGGTGTGATGAGAGAAGTTTGCCACTGAGATGGGCATTCACTCGCACCTCATGTCGTCGCACACAATCGGTGCAGGATAAAAATACCATGGTGTACCATCGCCTTTATTAGCCATTAGTTGGCATGAAAATTGTCTATCCCATTCGACGTAAGAAAATTACAAAAAAAATTGTCTAGATCATAGGGCGTAAAGTAAATAACTAATTTATATAATTGTTGTAATTATTTATATTCCATGATATTGAAATAAGATGAATATATAAAAAAAACTGATTTAAAATTTGTTAATTTAGCTACAAAAGATCAAAGAGGTTATAAATAGAAAAACAATTTCATAGAATAACAACGGTCTTTATGGAAAATGCAACATCGAGGAGATCAAGACCCTTACGTGAAAACTAAAATAACACAAGTCTTCGAAAAGAATAAAGTAAAATATTTGGTGCCGTTATAATGCAAATTTATTTCTCATTTTGATGATCTAAACATAAATAAATTAAAATTTGTTACTTTAATGGAGACATCACAATTCTTTAACTTTTCTCATAATTTTTCCACAGACGCTTTACAAAATTTAAAAGAGTGCAACCCTAAAATATTAAAATATTTATGCAACTTCAAAGTCTATTAGAATTAATTTTTATTAATGCAGAGTAATGATAAAATGATCCACACAACTTTATAACAGTCGTAAGGGTAGATAAGGACATCGTCAAAAATAAAGCTTACAAAGTTTACATACCTTTCTGACAACATCCTTATCTGCCCTTAATGATACTAGCTTATCAGTGCTTCCGTATAAAAAGGCAATTCGCCCTTGAAATAGAATTAGATCTTGCCTACATAAAATATTCGAAAAGAGACAACAACTTAGCAAAGATTTCACTAGAAGAGGAACGGAACCGTTTCGAGACGATATTATTAAAAAGTTTACTAATTTGAAGGATACACGTTAGGACCCTTTCCCGATACCTAAACTCTTTCTTGTTTTTTTTAACATTTCAAAAAGGCGAAGCTGGCAAACCGTCAATGCAAACCGAATAGAACAGCCGTTCTTCAAAGGGCTAAGCAAGGATTTAAAACAATCATTATCAACCACAAGCACTCCTTACACAATAGTAGTTTTCATTTTGTACCGTGTTCCAGACAAATCTCAGTTTTTTTTTCTCTCTTCTTCCTCCGTTTCCCATATTATTTTCTTTGAAGAATGTATGGTGTGCGTCCAATGATCCCTTCCAGGGGTGGAGGGATTGTTTTTTCGGCTCTTGGCTATTTCATGCTTGGTTAATCATCCTTTAGAGTGTTTGCTATCTCTACCAATCTCTGGTCATCATGCGTTTCCAATCTTTCTATCATGCGGATTCTTCTGTCCGTTGCTAATAGCAACAAATCTGGCGCATCTAAGTCTTTTCTTAGATTTCTATTTCTTATGTAGAATGGTTCATCGACCGCTCTCCTGAGTAATTTGTTGTGTTCAACATCCATTCTTTCCTTCGCTTCTTCGGATCCTTGTACCCACACTTTGGCTCCATACATAAGTTGTGGAATTAGCATTTGGTTTAATATTTTGGATCAAGCGCCGTCAGTTAATTGGCTCCGTTCCTTGAGAAGAAATTGTAGCTTCGATGTTGTTTTCTGAAGTCCAGTTTGGAATCGAAGGAAATTCCCAAGTAGGTTGCGCTCTTTTTCACTTTAACTTGTTTTTCTAAGAATTTTATTGTTGTCTTTCCCGAGTTCTTTTCAGTAAATTTGACTATTTCTGTTTTTCCTGCATTTACTTTCATTTTCCAACGCTCGAAGTACTCAGCCAGCTTGTTTAGGCACTCTTCTGTTACTTTCATTGCCTGTTTCGGACTTTTGTTGTAGCAGACTAGTGACGTGTCATTCGCGAATTGTAAAAGTTTACATCCTCTTTTAGAGTGGAATCTAGGGATGTCGACCAGGGACACTTTTGACCAAATGGCATACAATGCAAGTCAAGATTATAAAGAGAAGTAGTATTTTTTATTAATGCAAAATGAACAACAGTTACTTTAGAACATAAGTAATTTGTTTCTAATAGTAATGGAATGCGAACTATTAAAATAAAACATTTAGATCTGTGACGTTTCGTTCGTCTAATCGGCGAACTTCTTCAGGCTGTAACATTCGTTTATTTTTAATATAACCTAATTTTTCTCATCTCAGTGATAAACCACTAAGAAGACACATCCTACATTCACCATCTTTAATTCTTTGCGAATGCATCTTATCACTTTTTAAAGTAGCACATGTATTTAGAATGGCTTTATAAAAGGATTTCTGCATTGTTGTCACTTAGATCAAAACTTCTGTAGATTACTTCTTACATACAGCTATAATAATATAATTAACTTAATCATCTATTTAATTCATCTATTGGCGTAAACAAGCAATTGTTGAATTTTGAAGTAATTAATATTTGTTATATACTTCTCACAATACTAGTACTGCCGTTTAATCGCGTCTCTTGATAATAAGCACCTAATTGTTTGATCAGATATTTGCAATTGCATTAGAAACGATCATTTAGATAATATATTATATATGTTATATAATCAGAAAATTTTCATTAATAAAAGAATTATTAGAAAGTGAGAAAATGATAAAATCCTGTGTTAAGTTTATATTTAGTATCATGTATTGAATATGTTTTTTATATTAAGTAACATGTTTAATTTTTCTATTTATGATTTTAGTTTTGTTTTATGTTAATAACACCAGTACTAGAAACAATAAAATATGATTTTTACTGAATATGATAATTCAACATTATTCAAAGTTGGCAACAATGGAATAAATGCATCATGTGAAACATGTGATTGCGTTTCTTTTTGGTTCATCCATTTAGAGAGAGTTAGTGTTATTTCTACGTGTTTCCAAATCTTAAACGATAGGAATATATATGGTACATTTCATTATAGATGTGCAACAGAGACAAAACACTTTCTTCATAATTAATTGGCTATTTACGTAACTTTAGGCGTTTGTATTTGGCGAATGTGGGATGTGTCTTCTTAATAGGTTACCACTCGTATGGAAAAAATTACACTATATTCTACAATTTAATTTATTATATAATGTCTCACATTATTTAGAGCCTCTGTCTCTAACAAGAGACAACAACTGACCATATATACAACGGTGACAAACCATAGCAGAAAAATAACCCAAGTAAAAAATAGTTAAATAACCTTACAATAAAGTAATACATATGTTCAAAAAATTAGTCATTAGGTCTACTCCTTAATTAATTTAGACAAGGTGAGACATTAATGTGCTTGCTTGCTTTAGAAGGTCTACCCAAAGACCAACATCTGTACTTCATCTTCGTTGTTTTCTTTCCCCATTCACCCAATTCCTACGCTTATTCTACCAAGAAATCAATAAAGTGTTCCTTCTGTCTACCCTTTTCTTTATACATAATCCAACTGTTGACGGCTGACACCATTACCATTCATGTAAATAATCTTCTTCCATCAAATTTGTAAGATTTTCTTTTCATATTATATAAAGTAGACATTTGGTCGGCAAGATCAACTCCACCCATATATTTTGAAAAAGGCAATTGATTTTGGACAGGACACGTCGATTTTTCCCCATTCTTCTGCTTCCGTTAACGTTGTTTCATCAGTTTAGTTACATTTTTTATTTATGCAAGACCATTCTTCTTTTTGAACGTGCCTTTCGAAGTAAATTGTATTGGCTAAGTAATATAGATTTCTATCGGTAACAATGATTTCTAGTGCAATAAACTTTATTGCATAGTCTATATTTCCGTTCGTTCTTTTACATATACTACTAAACAGGTTATAGATATACAGTTTCATCTCTATTTTGTTACCAAATTTATACATTACTGAGCTATTATAAAGAAAATCAATTAACTAAATGGAATAATGATAGTATCTGTTTCTACAATTTTATATTGAAATTGTTGAAATAAAGAATTTTTGGAGTTAGAACATTACTTTTTGATTTCACAATTATGTTTACTCCAAATCACTGCAGCCATACATAGACAAGAATTATACCAAGAAATTTCTTAGTAGCAATGAGATAAACAATTTTTGTCCCAGATAAAGTCTAGGCAATAAAGTCTTGAAGATAAAGTCTATAATTAAGCGATTCTTTCAATATTTTTCAAGTAACTCACTAACTAAGCCCTCGATAAGAGGATTACACTTTTAAGACATCTGCTACGAATAGCAAAGAATGAAGGTAACGAGTTAACTTTGAATGAAGTTGAAGTGTTAAGTATTTTCTCATAATTTGTCACTTCGATTTTAATGTTCGGACACGTCAAAAAATTATTAAATGAATGCATGTATTAAATTATGAATGTAATATTGAATGCAAAAAATTATGAATGTAAAAAATTATTTTAAGAATGGGAAGAGGATATCCACTACTTCTTTCGCTTAGTGCTGTTCAGCAAAGGACTGCAGGCGCATTAAAAATAAGTCATCAGACCGTCTGGAAAGCTTGCTCACGAAAAGTAAATTTTCCCTATTCGAGCAAATAGACCTAATCAAAAACAGATGCCTTAGAAAATGTAGTAAACGTTAAAAATTTGATTTATGAAATATATAATATTTCTGAAATCATAATACTAGATAAACTACTTTATCAATGTGGAAGGATTTTCGAAAAACTGTTGTATGAATTTTTTGGACTTTACTTTGGACACTATTACACTAGTGATATTATTTGTAGTGAATCTATTTGTACTAATAATTTCGCGGTTTGTTTTGAGTGAATAAATAACACCTTCTGTGATAAGTTTTAACAGCTCCCAGCGTAATAAACAGTTTAAATGTGTTCACCTAACATACAGAAATCATGAACACAAATAACCGTTACATCTCATACGTTGAGAAGCCCTGAATGTGTTAGAATACAGGAATGAGCTTCTATGGCCATGTATATAGTTATATTGACTATTTATGGCAGATAGTATCTTCTAAAGTTACTCCTCAAGACCAGATAGTAACAACCCAAAAATATTGCATGAATACTATGTCACACCCCCAATGTTGCTACACTGATGGTATGGAGTATACAAAGTCATCATTATAACAATTAATCAGCACCAACAGTTCTCTTGTATCTTGCCATTTTATGAATATTGGTTATGACATAAAAATGTGGTCTTTTTTATCTCATTTTGTAACGCCTCATTTTGTAATATTTTTCTCTGTTCCTAATGCACGTATCTATTGCAGCAAATTTTATATCTTGGAATACCTTGACATAATAAAAAAATCCATCGAAACTTAAAACTACATCTGGTTGTTGTATTGTTTCAAAATAACTCTTTCTCCCAATGTTTCTTCTTGCTCTACTGGTTCTGCCCCAGCAAATATGTCGAATACTGGATCTGTATTCGAGTCCCATCTTAACCACATTTTGATCCCGCGTTTTACAGGCTTCATCGGTATATATTGCTACAAACTGCATCTACTTTTGAATCGAGTCATGGTCTCATCAATTGACTAACGACAACTGTCTTATCTACAATTTTGGAAAGTCCACTTTAGACATTCAATCATTGGATCTGTATAATATGTCTTCTTGGCATCTATAGATTTCATCTGTATTGTTTACATGCAATTTTGAAATGAGAAATAGGAATCTGTTTCTAGATATAATTAATTCTATAAATTCATTACCCATACTTCTTTTACATGCCAGTAATCCCTCAATTTTCGTAATTTGTTGAAACAGATTACGAAATATATAGCAAAAAGTATATATAGTTCTTTCACCCGCATCAATTAATTGTTTTTTTTTACTTGATTCTCTTTCTCAAAAATCATAATCCGTTTGCTTGTATTCTCTGCTATATGCAGTAAGCAACAAACGGTGAGGAAAAATCTGCTTGAACACGCACAATCTTATAGAAGTACTTATTATCTTTTCATTGATCGCACGGAAAAACAGTAAATTTTGGTACAATCTGATCAAACGATATCTGGATTTACTCCATTTTTATTTGCATTGCTATAATTTCTGTGTACCTTGGCTTCTTCTTCTGAAATAATTAATGTCAAAATTATCTTTGCCCTCTTCAGAGAAATAACTTTCATCTCACTCATCTGAATCATGGATCATCTTCAATATATTCTATATCCGAAAGATGTACGTCATAGCATTGCGCATCATCCTCTCTCAATTTTAGTTTGGCATTGAAATTGGGCCAATTTTGTACCACCGAAAAATACCAAAAGGATAATAATGTCCTGCAAATGTTTAGTTGTAAAAAAAACATAGAAATGTAAGTCATTTCTAATCCATTGCAACTTTAGCATCAAAACTCTTTACACAAGGATTTGCTATAAAAATTATGTATTCGTGTATGAATATTTCATGGTCTATCCTAGCTATAAACTATTAGAAAAACTGGAAATAACTTCACTATATAATTACATAATATAACTAAGCTAGTTGTTTGTTCTGGTGTGGCAAAGAAAAAGAAACAGTAAACAACGAAATCTTATTCGGAAAGCGTTTGTTTAAGAGTGCGGTCGTCGGTCGTTAAAAAAGCTTCTTCTTCTCGATATAATAAAAGTAAAAAAAAAAAACCATCATATATCCGTTCTAAAGTCATTAACTCTTTTCACTTATGATGCCAAAATTTCTTACATCAATAAACTGAAATATACTTTAAATTATTGTAATAAATAATTTTAATCATTAAAAAGCGGATTTATTTTTTTTTATGAGAAGAAAACTCTTCAGAAAATGTTCATTCAGTTTGTGGATAGCTTTTAAATATTTTAAGCATTTCCAATTCTTTTTATTTATTTATTGAAATAAACGGGAATCCCCATTATGTAAAGAGTAAAATACAATTTAATATTACTGCTAACTAAAAAAAAGTATAATTATAGCAATTAACTATAATAGGTTAAAGACTAGTTCACTTTCCTAAACGCTGCCATGCGAAATTTATACAAAGAATTCTTAGTATGTAATTTGAAGTTAATTGTAGCCGAGGCATGACATAATGGAGCGTGTCTTCCATCGTTAGTTGAATGGAATGTAATAAAAAACCGATTGTGGAACCTCAAACTCCTTTGAGGAGCATATAGGTTTTGTAGAAATTTCTGGAGATATAGGTTTTGTAGAAATTAATTGGAAATACTACTAATTGCAAATCTAACGAATATTGACTAATTTTGGATTCTAAGCCAAGGCACCATTTGATTTTCAAAGCATTGTATAGAAAGTTGTTCTGATTTTCAAAGCATTTGGATAGAGTTTTGTATAGAATTTTTATATAAAATTGAAAATTATAAAATGATGGTCAATTTATTGGTTTCTTATTACGGCCAAACTTAGTCACCATTGTTATTATTTTACATATTTCAATAATAAAAAAATTATAATTTATAATCAATAATTTAAAATTAAATAACCAAAATTATAGAATATTAATAAATTAAACACTGAGGAATTATTTTTTTAAATGACGTACCTGAATTCCATTTGATTCGCTTAATGATGTGTAACTTGCCGTTCGACTACCCAGTGGCTCAGGACTCGTACTTCCATAGGAAGTGGTGGAACTCAGAGATACCGTATCAGCTCGATTTCGAAATGGTGATAATTGGACATGTTTCATCATCTGAAACAAAGAAACATTGAGTATACAACGTTCAATACATCATATTTTGAAGCTTAATGAAAAGCTTTGTTTTGACAGCTTTCTTTTGTTTTGTCAGCAGATGTGCAATTTTTGAACGTAAAAAAGAAAGCATATAGTGACATCCTGTATTTGCATAGTGTGATTCCTTGGAGGATACACGAAGTTTGCATCCTTTAAAAATTTGCAATTGAAAGCACCGTTACTGAAAAATTGTTAAGTTTGTAAAAATAAAACTGCCTATTTATTACCCTAAACTGAATCACGAAAATGATGCAGTAACTTTAGTTCTTTTTGAAAATTTTGGAGGATGATTGATCTCCTAATCCCTCACTGCCTATGTACGCTCTTGAAACCAAGAAAAAGAGCGTATGTAGTCGAATGTGAAATGACCCATTACTGTATAATGGTGCGAATAAAATATGGTTAAAAAAATATGCTGCAGCATGGAGATACGCTTGAGAAGTATGTGAGGCATAAGTGTTGACAGTGGTAAAAAAGAGTGCAGAGGTTGATTGGATGAAAACGACATTAGCGATGGAAAGTGTCATACCCAACTACAAACGGTGGATTGGAGGACTTAAGAAAGTGGTGTATGTAATATGAAAGAAAAGAAATGTAGTTTACGGCATGAGGATATTGAGTAAAAGAAAAAAGGGACAAAGTACGGAAATTGAACATTTGAAATTTTAAACATAGATTAAGGGAATATTAGTTTGAAACGTGAATATAAAGTATGTCAATACTTTCAAAAATAGAGTTTTCCCAGGTACCCGAACCGTTATTCTTTTCGTTCGGTTCGACAAAGAAAATATGTATCAGTTCAGTTCCGGTTTTCGGTTCAGGTCGTATTTAAATAATAGCAAATTTATGTAAATACACCTACACATTCCATACCTTTTTTACAGCTTTTCGCTACAAATGTCCTCACATTTATAATTAAAATGTCAAAGCCGAATATTTTCTCATACCAGGTCAGCAGCAAAAGCTTAGATTTATTTTTATAATTTTCATAAATTCAGAAATTCAGTTTTAAAACTAAGAGGCTCAAATTTTGGTCGCATATGGAACCTTGTACTATGCGTCGAATGAAATTAGTTCCATGTCTCCAACTGTTATAGCACGCGACGTTGCCACGTTTAATGAATAACAAACTTTTTGATTTATCTCAGAAACTATAAAAAATAAAAGATTATTGTAAATCGACAAGTTCCATACTTTTCGATTGTCCACCTCTTAGGCAAATATCCGGGGAAATCAGGAGTTGGCAAATGCGTGCGTAGGCGGATTTAAAAGTTTAAGGGTCCTATTAGAAATTTCCCACAAGACGACAAACCGGACATCAAAGCTATCCGCGCAGTAGGTAAATATGAGAACCGGAGAATTTACGGGTTGATGAATTCAAAAGTTCAAGGAATTTTTCGAAACGTCGGCAGGGCAAACTCCGTAGGCACACTACACTGCCCTTTTAAAAATTTCCCAAAAGTGAGTCAACTAAAGTGAGGCAAATATGGGGACCGAGAAATTCATGAATTGGCGAATGCGTGCGTTGCCAATTTTAAAAGTTTAAGTGTCCAGTTATAAATTTCCCATAAGACGGAAAAGCGGACAGCAAAGCAGTTCGCGCCGTAGATAAATATGAGAATCGAGGAATTTATGAGTTGGCGACTATTATATTATTGCTGGCGCATAACTGTATTATTGTAGATGTTCAAGGTTTTAATGTTCCAGAGTTCAAATGAGAAT